>JAPTGZ010000018.1:42312312-42326934 GCA_029814645.1 Fowleria isostigma
ACAAATCAGCCTCAAATTGTGCTATAAATTTTTTGCAGATAAAGCTCATAAAATCAGGTTGTACTCAAGCCTGACAAAATTAGATGATAGTATAAACCAGTGAATAAGCTCGGGGATGTGATGTGCAAGACGCCACTGTGGCACTTCTCTGGAGGATGCCAAGTACTGGGTTAGCTCCGTGCCCCTCTTCATTAACTGGCCAGATATTTATTGTACAGCTTTACTTTTATGCACCTCTTTTCTGTCGACACAGCATCCCTTTTTTAAACCTCTATCTTGGAACAACCCATCTTGGCGCATCTGTGGCAGATTAATCAAAAACTTCTGAGGAACTTGAGGGGGGCTTATATCTTTTAATCACATAGGTGTGGGAAAATGTTATGGGTCCCCACCCACAAGCCTTGAGGTCCGGCCAGAAGACTCTTATTCTTGTGTTTCACTAAAACCTGAGTAAAAAAGCAGGGAGAGAACTCCTCCATAGATGCATGGAGGTATATAAGAGCATTCAAACAGAGTTAGAAAAGCCAACAATCCCATTTGCTAATATTGACATGGGTGTCCCTGTTCAATCTTGTTACAAGGATTATTGTCTATTGAGATCCCATTTCATTAGGGTGCACGCTGGGCCTGCTGCAAGGGCCTCAGCCTTTTAGCATCTTTGCAAGCTGATTGGGAGATACCGTAAGTGGTTTCACTAAAGATCACTGTGGTTAAAAGTGTCCCTGTCAATACAAAATGCAAACTTCATATGTAGCTATAGCATGAGAACTGTACTGCCTCCAGGGTGAGGAGATCTGGGTTCATGTCCGAGGGGAGGGGGTAGAGTTAGGTGGTCCGATATCCTGCTAACTGCTCTATGGAAATTTCTGTTCTTGAATTGTATCCAAAATGCATATGAGAAGGCCCCACTTCAGATTACGTATTGATTCTTGATATGAAAAGCTCATTACATAAACAGTAACAGCAACACAAAAAAGCCAGTGAACCTTTGCATAAATCCTTTAATTGAATTTCCAGTGCTGGTGGTTGGAGGTTCTCTTTTTAATTGAATCCATTGCTGGTGTTGTGATTTGCATGCACAGGAGTGGGTCCTGTCCTAGATAAAGTGCCATTGATCCTTATTAAAGCTCACCTCTGGCCGCGCTGTGGACTAACAGGGAAAATTAAATGTGTTCATGGTGCATATACTTACTGCCCGCAAGGCAAGACTGTGAGAACCAGCCCAGAATAGAGGATAATAAAAGAGATAGGAGGAAAAGAAAATAGAATTATCATGAAATTAATGTGCTAAATTATCTTGGCTTTGGTCATTTTTTCAGGCCCTCCTTTGGAGCTGTCTCTGTTGGCACATAAATAGCAACAGATCTCTTGTTCACATTTGGCACCTGATCAGATATTGTAGAAACAACTGGGCTTTACAAAACTTGTCACTTTACTAGTCATGACTAAACTGCATATGATATTTTTTCTCTCTCTGGGCTGTTTCAAATGAACTTGATGCTCAAACCTCATCAGTCTCTTAATCCAGTAATTAAGAATGTGGACAAACCCACCTGTTAGCTTGCCAGCACGTAGAAAAATGTGCATTATCCATCTTGATCTGGCCCACGATATCATGTGTGATCACTCTGGTGATTGCTGAGCATTGATTAGGGTTTTCTCTTGATATGGTAGTGTCCATTAGAAGCACTCAGCATACTTATTGGATTTCCTGCTAAAGGAATGTACAACTTTTCATTAAGTTCTGTCTACCAGAAGACACTAGATGCCTTTAAGCTGTAGCCAAGATGTTGAAAAATAGCATTTGTTTTTGTGATTTAATCAGGTTTTTTTTAGATGTACATGGATCTTGTAAATTTCTAAAATGTGACTTAAGAATTTAGCAGGTGACAAACACACTTTTCGGCCCATATCTTCACATTTAAAGGTAAAATATGCAACCTATCCTGGTAGGTACTTGTAAATGAAAAAATAGGGCAGAGGTCAGAGGAAATATGATTATTATTCAATATGTCCCTGTATTGTAACATAGCTCAGTATAGATACAGATAGAACTTTATTTGTTAGAAAGCGTTAGGGGTAATTAATAAAGTATGTGTATTCATGCATTATTAGCATTATAACCAATACTACATAACACTGATATAAGTAATATGAGACAAATGCATTTTGTAAATATTAGTTATACTGAGGCTCGTTGTGCAAAGCTTCCAGCAACATTACATACTATTCTGTCATTTGTCTGAATTTCTCATGAACACACATCATTGCATGCATTGTCCTCTGCCCCATGGACCAAAGTGCTAATCCCCATGCACAGTAATGTCCACTCAGCAGAAATGGTTAACTGTATTGGCTTGAAAGTTGTCCTTTCCTTTGGGCATCTGCTTCTTTTATGGACATGAGTTTAAGTTTTGTGTGTGTGTGTGTGTGTGTGTGTGTGGGTGTGTGTGTGTGTGTGTGTGTGTGCGTGTGCGTGTGCCTGTGCGTGAGCGTGTGTGTGTGTGTGTGTGTGTGTGTGCTTTCCTAAAATTCTCATGTTTCAACTGTGAGATTGAGTGATGAATCGTTGAACGCCAGAGAAGTAGGAGGTTTATTCTGTTCTTTGTCAGGCACCAGCTGACATAATTTTATGGCGGAAACAAATAGCTTTGCATATTGAGCCTTATAAATGCATCAGGACAAATACAGTGCACTTACATTTATGGTGCTTTCTATACTCTGCATACCTGCAAATAACACATTGAGGTCTCTGAGTTGTGAAAAATCATAAAGTAAAGTCAGCGAATACACATGTAGTTAATTCTATACAAAAGTAAATCTTTTACTTGAGTTACAACTAAATGACCTTAACCAGAGTTAACTGTTTATCTATTTGTGACATAAAAATAATTATAATGTAGAAAAATGCACATTAAACACTAAGGATTATTCACATTTAAGTAAAATAACTCAGCTCTATACCTTTACATTTAAACTTCAAATGAAAAATGCATGTTGAAATTTATTTTATCATGTTTTAACTGATATACCTAAAAAAAAAAAAAATACCATGACACAGTTGTGCGACAGCTGGCTGACCTAAAATACTTAACAGAGTCCACAGAAATTGTATAGTATTTTGGCATCATCATATACAAAAAGAGACAGAATTAAAGGTTGACTGATATGGGTTTTTCTAAGACTGATGCCGATTTAAAAAAATTTGGTCAGCTGATAGCTGATATTTACAGCCAATTTTGAGACTGATATTTAAGGCCAATTTTTTTTTTTTTTTTTTTTAAAAGCACAATGATTGTAAAATTGGGATGCCACGGTGGTGCAGTGGATAGCACTTGTGCCTCACAGCAAGACAGTCCTGGGTTTGATTCTTACACCAGTGGAGTTTGCATGTTCTCCCCGTGTCTGTGTGGGTTCTCTCTCTCCCACCAAAGGCATGTACTGATAGGTTAATTAGTTAATCTAAATTGCCCATAGGTGTGAATGTGTGAGTGATTGTTCATCTCCATATGTCAGCCCTGCGATGAACTGCCGACTTGTCCAGGGAGTACCCCACCTTCACCATAAGTAGGTGGGATAGGCTCCAGCGACCCTGTGACCCTAGTGAAATGAAATGAAATGAAATGAAATGTAATGAAATGAATGAAATGAAAATGAAATGAAATGTCTTTGTCTTTGTAAAACAGTGAAATTAAAAGTGCAGTCCTTACAGTACATTCTAAAACTCTAAAAATAAATGTATAATAGATATAATCAATAATATAAAAACAGCACACACCATAAAAAGTGAGGATAAAGCAGATTCAGATCATGAAGGAATGAATGAATGACCATAAAATAAAATAAAATTGAAACACACACATATTCGCACTCTTTTAACATTTATTGAACTTCAAGTACTGCCCACACAGGTGAATAATCAAATATCTTAGAGCATTGTTACTACTGATCAGATAATGGCTTTCAAAATTTAAAAAAAAAAAAATTAAGGCTGTTGGCTAATGTTGAAAAAATTAATATATATCAGTCTTATATATTGGCTAGCCGATATATCGGTCTACATCTTGACAGAATACTATATTAAGATAAGATATTCCTTTATTAGTCTCACAAGTGGAACTTCCAGAAGCTGCAATAGAGGGTGTCTGATGACAGAATCAAACATCACCATAACACAAAACAGTTGTTTGAATACTAACCACAGAGGTTATTGACAACATATCTGTGAGAACTGCTCTGATGATTGGTAATTTTATGCTACAGATTGTTGTTTTAGTGATTGCATTGTGTCAGTATCGATGTCTCTCAAAATCTGCAAGCAGGGCAGATTCAAGCCACGAAGAAGGTTTAAGTGACAGAAATCCACCTCTGGGATCATTATTGCATTAGCCCCACCTGGCATCGAGTGCCAGCAGTTGGCTGATAGAATAAGACAAATAAGGCATCCCTAATGGAGGCAAATAGAGGAAACATGTTTCATCAGAAGTGATTACTACTAATTAAGCTGTTTTCACAGCTGGCTGCCTTGCTTTAATATGCATGCTTGCATCATATAAAGCGCTGTGAAAAAAGCAAAGAAAATGTTTAAAGATCCAGTGAATGAGAATACTGATTAAACAGATTAATATCTCTCACATCACAAAAAAATGTGGAGTTATTAGAATAATGTTTAGTTTGTTTTGTTATGTACAGAGTAGAAGCAGACATGAAAAAGAAAAGATTAACAGCATTTAAGAGGGAAAGTGTGGTCATACAGGACTGCTGTCTCCCCCTCCTGCCTGCGTCTATGTCTGTGGCCAGTGTTGAGTGACCCGTCTTTGGTACCCAGGCCTGGGAGTCTCTTCCGAACAGATGACTGATTGTGTTCCTTTACTTTCTGTGGCCCCTCACCGCTCAGCAGCACATCAAAGAACACCCAGGCTTCCGGGGAGTGACTGTTGTTCACCGAGGCTCCAACACGGTGCTCACTGATGTTTTTCTTTCATACAAAAGCAGTTAGCAGCCCATAATCCTACACTCAGAGGGGAGAAAATACCCACAATCCCTCACTTTGGGACTGTCATGTAGCTTTAGCCGCACACCCTGGTGGGCAATAGAGAGGATCAAAGTATGTGCAGTGGCAGTCCACCAATAAGATTAAGCAGTGAGATTTAACTACACAAATCGGTGACGTGATGTCTAATGTTACACAGAAGTTTAGAATCAGAAATGATTCAAGACTGATGATCGATCTGATGTCCTATTTATTATGTACGCTGTTCTATACACAGACAATTATAAAATAATTTGATGCATTAACCTGTAAAGACCTAGAACTATATTTAACCTCCTGAGACCCAGGAAATGTCAGGACAGTACAAGTTTTGGCTTTTTTAAATTAAAGAATTATCTATATTAAAACCATTACGACGCAACAGTTTAAAAAAAATATGGAATGTTCTTTGTGGTGGATGATTTTTTTTTTTATTTATTTATTTATTTTTTTAATAAAGCTGTGAAACTTTTTTTCACAAACAGACAGAAAACCCTTAGCTGGGTCTTAGGAGGTTAAGATGATTTCCAAATGATTCCTCCCTGACATTTAACTTTTTGCAGCTTATTCATCACTTTTTTCAGTTATCTTCTTTATTTTTCATTGGAAAGCAAACATTTTTCTATATTTAATTTAGCGGTCATGTTTACCAAGGTTATTATATCAGAACAGAAAAAACTGAAGAATAAGTGACTTTTTCAATAAAAAAATATATCATTATATGAACAAGTGTCTACAACCACTGTCATTTATTAAACTACATGGTTTTACTGGTAAATCAATGTTGCTGAAGGTGACAGTGTTTTGTGTTCACTATGGAGCCTCTGAACATCCAAATGGGTCATATCTGATGACAGTGAAAAGCTGATGAGTTTTTGGTTCCAGAACTGCTGATTTGAGTTACTTTAATCAACTCGGAGTAGTTTCACTTGGAGTTCCATGTGTGCACCAGTAAAAAAAGACAGTATCAATAGAGCCCAGATTCGACGAGTCACCAAGGCAACAGGGAAGAGGTGGGCTATGTTTTTCACCCCACTAGAACTGGAAATTATAATGCGCTTGTACGGTGAATTTGAACATGTTTTTAGTAAAAAGTGCAACACTGCAGCAGCTGCAAAAGAGAGGGAGACAGCATGGGAGAACAATACTGCTCAGCTCAATGCGTAAGTTTAAATGTAGTCCTTTGTGATCACAATAATATTGCAGATTAACGATTAATGAGGCACACTTTTCTGACTGCCCTGCATACAATTACTCAAGTGCTTTCCATCTCCAATTTTATACAAAAAAAAACCTGCCATTTGCAGAGAAACGCAGCACATAATTTCTGCTGGGATGTAACAGCCAAGGTTGTAATAGTTTTACATTTTTAATTATAGTTTAGTTTTATTTGTTTTTATTTCGTTTTCTAATTCGGTTAGTTTTAATCAGTTTTTAGAGCGGGTTTCCTAGGTTTTGGTTTTTTTTTGTTAGTCTTCTAATGCTTAGAAGTAGTTTATTTTTTAGTAGTTTTAGTATTTGTTTTAGTTTTTGTCATGTTTTGGATTATTTGTGAGGTGCAGGATTCAAAAAGGTTAGCGTAAGTAGTGTGTAATAAAACTCTGAAAAGAATAAATATAAAAAAAAATTATTCAGTTACTACTTGAGTGAAATAAATCTATTTCATACCAATTCAAAAGGTTTATAAATTGACAAAGATGAAAACAAAAGTCATTTCATCTATAATTTCAGTACGTTTTAGTTTAGTTTAGTTTTGTAAACACACACAACAGTGTCAGTAACAGTTTTTTATTTTAATTCTTATCATTTTAATTTGTTTCAGTTAACAAAAATGTTTTTTTAATTCTAATTTTCATTATTTTGTTAGGTTTCGTTAACGATTATAACCTTGGTGAGAGGATGACTATGGCTGGTAAGGTTCACATGTAAGGATGGATTAGGTTGTGTATGTAAATGATGGACTGTGATGTCAAACGGTACCGCTCAAAAAGATAACTGTCTGGAAATGCCAGAAAATCTATGTGCAGCTTGATGACCATTTCCCAAAGAATATTTAGCTTCCTGCGTAGTCATACTGCACCTTCATCAACAGGATCACTGTCAAAAGGACATGCCATGTTCATGAAAAAAGTCAACTTCTAATATCGGCCTACGACTGTTTTTTTTTTAAATAACAGACGGCAGAACTACTGTACGTTACGCCAAAACTCGCCTGCTGAGTGAATAAATGAAGAAATGAAATGTTGTGTGCGGCTGAAAGAGGGTGGAGTCAGAGAGAAACTCGAGGTTCATTGAGAAAAACCTGGTCCCAACCTAGTTAGTTTCATAGAGTCTGTTACTATGGTAACTGACTGAGAGCTTAAGTTACCTCTCTCTGTGAAACAGGCTAGAGTTACCCCTCTGTCTCTGGTTTGAGTTACCTCGCTTTGTGAAATGGAAAACTCAGAGTTTCCCTCATTTCAGGGTTAACAGACTCAGAGTTTTCACTAAACCTGCTTTGTGAAACAGACCCCTGATTATTTGGAATGTGAGATGTGACTTTTCTTCTTAGTGGATTGTTTTGTTCACTCCTCCAAACCAGGCGTGAGGTCTCGTAAGTACTACTGTACTCGTTTTCAACAACTGCAGGATAAAAAGTTGTCCTATACTCTGGAATTACAACTTTCCTTTTCTATTTAAAGACACTGTTATTTTCCTCTCTGCCCACTGCTAAAAAGATCAAAGACACTTAAGATTTGGATGCCTCGAATCAAAGAGAGGCTTTAATTGAAATGAAAAAGGTGTGGGGGGACTCGGGCTAATAGCTCCGCTCAGGTACTTATCAGAACTTCCTTTGGATTCTCTCTTGTAGCTTTCAAAATGGCAAAGAATGAGACTATAATTTCCCTCATGTCTTCTGAAAATTAAGTGTAACCAAATTATTCATGAATGTTGTCAACAGAGGGGGCTTCCTCTTGCTTACTGGCAAATTACTGTCCGTGACATTTGTTAAACACTGCCAGAACATTTGTGAAAGCAGCAACTGCAAATCTTTGCCATAATCCCATTTAACATCGAGCAGCTATTACCATTTCTCTCCATCTATTTTTGATTTGTCTTGTTCTCCCCCCACCACTTCATCCGGTCTGCAAATGTTTTATGGTCTTTTGGGAGGTGGGAGAGAGGCGGTTTGCCAGGATGGTGTAAGCAGACCAGAAGATTTCCATTTTTTTTTTCCCCCAGCCACACAAGCAGAGAACAATATATAAATATATGAAGAGAACGGTATGCATTTGAGATGATAATGTTCAGGGAAAAAAATCAATTATTTAGTTTAACATTGTTTTTTTCTCCATCAAGGAGGTAATGTAATTATACATGTCACTGTGTCGCTATCTGTCAGCAAGGAAAACACAAAACTGTGCACTGATTTACCTGAAAGTTGGTGAAAAGGTAGGGCCTGGGCCAAAGATAAACTTTGAAGAAGACCCCAAAAAAAGGGATGGAATGTAGATTTTTTTTGTAGGACTCTTACAGAGTTATGAGTTTTACTGAGTAACGTGATTGAAATTTATATTTTGTGCAAATGGTGGATTTTTTTATGACTTGCATTTTTATTTTCTTTTTCCAAACACAAGATATTACCAAACATCAAATATTAACATTAGAGCATTATTACAACATTACTCACCTGCCCACCCACCCTTAACTAGAAGGGGTCTTCATTTCAATATTGTGTGTTTTTTATCCGGCATACAACAACCTTGAGTATCCATGCGTATAATATGCACATGGTGACATTTTTTAAAATGTTTTCCTAAATCCAGAATGCCAAGAATGAAAATAAAACCATGAATGACCCTCTTCTTTATGCCTTACTACTATAAATGTACAATATGAACCATTATATATCACAAAACATACTGGATTGTTCTAGTGGCTGTATTTGCCATGTAATGTTTGTATATTTTTTTAATGATATTTGAAATAGCATTAATTTTTACTCCGGAGGCAATAGTTATTTGCATTGATTGCTTCAAAATTGCCTTGAAATTGAGTGTTTATGCTTACATTTCTGCTAAATTGCCTCACCTGTGTTAAATATATGCTTGATCTGCCATGACGGCACCACAGATGTACAGTGTAGGACATTTTCTTCACCCTGAACCAGCCACTGAGAAGTGTAGCTGTCATATTAAACCTCTGTGCTCACTCACTTAGCTCGCCACACTCTCCGGGGCGCCCCTGTTTGTCTACACCACTGTTCCGGTTCAGTAGAGAGAGCAACAGGGAGACGTGAGGCTCGATGTGCATTCCTGTCAAGAACTCCTTCGCTGATCCTGTAAACTATCCTCATGCACACACACACACACACACACACACACACATAGATCCATGCCCACACACATACATACACACACACACACACACACCGGCTTTTACCTCTGAGAAGCCGTCTGTGAGTCTGCAGATCCTAAATGCTGGAGGCATGCTGGCTGCACTTGCACTTACCTACTGTGGTTTCACTCATTATTGCTATAATTAATAAGTTTGAAGTACTAATAAGGCCCCGTGATTATGGCAGCAATGACTGTTATAGTTGAATAGCATTTGTAAATTAATAATGTACCATTCTGTGGTAGTTAGCAGGTTAATCAGGACAGTCTTTGAGGTTTGAGGTGATTGCACTTCAATGTGATATTTCTGCTGAGTGCGCTGGAAAACACATCAGTGCGCTTTTGGTGCGATGGTCTTTGTTGTGGAAACAGATATGGTGTCACACCAATAGAGGGCATTGTTGTTTAACTGCAGGCGTAAAGAGCACAGTCTTTGTTTATACAGGTATCCATGGGTGCTGCTGGGTTGTTGGGTTTTTTTTTTTGTTTTTTTTCAGTCTTTTCTCATTTCTCCATTTAGAGAATTGTATTGTTTTTGTTTGAAGACTGGTTTAAGCATCAATCTATCACTGTTAGGGTTTTTATATTCTGTCAGCAAATGCAATGGCTAAAACACACTCAATGTTTTGTTTTTCTTCACCAGTTGAAATTATTCCATATTAAGTTTTATATGAGATGCAAATTAAAAGGATTCATTTCATCAAGCTGTAGCCAATTTTTACTCTGAAGGGAATAACAGGGAATGTGTTTTTTTTTTTTGTTTTTTTTTTTTGCTTTCACATATTCCCAGGCAGATATTTAGCTAAAATGTGCAGATATAATAAAGTTTTCTGGCATATACTTTTATATATACATATTCCTATATTTTTTAAATTTAATTCTTTTACTGCATTTTTACTAAAATGGTATAAGCTTAGTGAATTCTGCTTTTAACAAACTTCACGTGTTCTGTTAAAATGATGTGTAACTGATTCGATCTCCAGTATCCTAAAGTCAGTTTTATATCGGGGGTTAAATGATCTGAGGATGCCTGAAACAATGTTATCAGTTAATTTATTTATAAGCCCATTCTTCCAGTGTTGTCTTAAATGCACATGTGAATATGTACAATGTTTGTGTGTGTCACACTTGAGCTGTGTTCATGGAGTTGAAGCAATTCCGGCTCACATGAAAACTATTTGCAGGAGTGATAACCATACTGTAGTGCATCCTTTATCTCCCTTTTATGATCCTCCAGAGGCTTTGTATTCACACGTACGCACAAACACACGGGTATGTACATACATCTTAGAAAAGCCAGCCAACCTGAAGCAAGAAAAAAAGGTAAAGAACTGCTTTAATGTAAAAATAATGAAACTACCCAATGTAAAATTTATATATTATGGTAGTATTGTACTTTTTTTTTTATTGCTATTGCATGTTGGTTATTATTATTATTAATCATTTATAGTAAATGTTGTTTTAAAAAATTTCCCTGACAACTTTTTCATAATTATTTTATATGACTCTGCCCTTTTTACAATGACCGTCTGTCTTCACTATGTCATTGCAGTTCAGATGCACCATCATTCTTTTTGCTTAATATATATTGATCATTTAAGATTATATGAAAAGTTGGGAAAAGGGCACACCAATTATGATCACAATGGAATTTTGAAGGAAGTGGTTTTTATCTTTCTTCTAATAAAATGTATTTGCTGAAAGTTGTATATGTAATGGGTAAGATCCTAAACTGTACTGTTGGAAATGTCAGAAAAGCTTTACCATTACGTCCAAAACAAACGAAACACCAAGCTCATTCAGCCTCATTCTAAAACAATGGATGAGCATTCAGTCAAATGGATGCCAATTTATTGATTTAGGAGAATGCGGAAAAGAAAGGGTTTAAATCTCGACCAATAGCCATTAACAGCGTATCTGAAGATAGACAGACGATTGGTCATAGATCACAAATGGCAGGAAATCCATCTGTCCTTGCTCATTTCTTCTTTTTATTCATCCATGCTCTCACTATGAGATGTTTGACGCTCGGTTATCATACTGTTAAATTCATACCTTCACACAAATTTTTTTTTCTGTCTAATCTTTGCCGGGTGGGTTTCGGCTATATTGTAAAGTGAAACAGCTCTCAGGGAAGTTTATTGTGCAGGAATAAGTGGGTTGTCACAAAGGCACAGACATGGGAAGGTAAGGACATACTGGGGTGTAATTAATGCACATCTGTCATGACAAACATGCATGTTTGATTGTGAATTGATTTCAGATTTGTCATGAAATCTCCCTATTTCTAAGCAGTCAACCAAAAAATCAACAAACTATAGATACCAAGAGAAAAACTTCACGAGATAACTTTTTATTAAGCCTGACTTGACTTTTGTCTCTACTTTCATACGTTGTTGATGAAGACATAAACTAACCCACTGAATAAAAATCATTGCATTGATATAAGTTCAAGCCTACTCACTTAAGGCCTCATTCACAAATCTGTGCTTAAACTCTGTATAATCATTTGATGCACAAATCTGGGGTTCATAAATATTTTCTTACCTAAATTTGTTCTTACTTTACAAAAAAATTTAGAACTGCCTCAGACCACGTGTCCACACAAATGAGGAAGGTCAAACTGAGTTAGAAAATGTAAACACATACCTTTTGAGTGCATGCAGAGCATATAAAAAGAGATTTAATTAACATTTTTTAAATCATTAATTTAAACTAATATATTGTAGTACTAGTATATTGGTCAAATGTATTAAACAGCCATTAAATTGACACACTCATCATTATGACAGTTCAAATATTCAATGATAACAACAGTCCTAGTTTACAAAGGAATATATGAGAATTAGTTTGTAAAACAGTGCAGCGGGGATGTGTTTGAGGCAGAACGTCTTTTGTTCTAGTCTTTTATTTCAGTTGTTTTTAGTTAGTATTTTTAGTAGGTCTCTATTCTGTTAATGCTCAAATGTTTTGTTGTTTAGGTGAAAACATGAGTGATGACACCATACACAAACCCTGAAACCCCTCCAGAGGTGCACTATAAAAACATACATGCCCACACACGTGCCGTAATGAAGTGCACGTTGGGCGTGCTTAAAGGCCGTTGGATGCGTTTGGATACAGCAGGCGGCAAAACTACTTTATATCCCTGAGAAGGTGTGCAGATCATCCTGGCATGCAGTGTCCTCCAAAATCTTGCAATAACCCATGGCATTCCTGTAAGACCCAGCACGTAGCCACAAAACTACATGTAAGAGGACGTACAGCCACATGTGGGACTGGACCTCCTGCCAGAGCTGCACTTCAGGCACTGACACAATTGTTTTGATTTCTGTAGTCGTAAAGGTCTTTTTTTTTTTTTTGTCTTTTGGCACATTGCTTTTAACAAACTGAACTGACTACTTCTCTCCTCACGTAACTGCTTCCTTCATTCACAAATCGATTCTAGGCAAGCCTAAATATTCAAAATATTCTCCTTATATGGAGAGTTGGATGTGGTAGCATGCTAATCACAAATTGTGAGCACATGCCCGTCAATGAAGATTAATTCTGATTAACATATGTAAGGTAGTGTGTACGAAATTGGCGCAGGACTCATGAATCCCACAGTGATTTTGGGGGCACACTTATTTAGTGTGAAAACATAAACATTTCCACACACATATTAGTGAATGAAGCCAATTGGTTTTTTTTATCTGGACATTAATTTCAGGAAAATATCAATCTGATATTTTCTCTTTCTTGTTAAATTAGAGGATGAGCCAACTAATTGGATCTCGTAGTGCATGTTTGATGTAATGTATATGTATGTGTATACACAGCACAGAGGTCATTCATTCTTTTGGCACACTTTTTTTTTAGTCTACCCCTGAGTTCAGCATGCAATTGATATGTGATCTGGGAGAGGGTGGTTTATTGATTACTCTGGCGACCATAGCAGTAGTATGCATCTGATGGACAGATTGTTCCCGGGTCCTATACACTTAAGCCCCTGTCTTACTCATATGGAGCCACATGGAGTATCCACTTTTGACATGTTGATAGCAAGTGCTCATTGAAAAAGAGCAAACATCAAACATGCACATAGGCAAGGCCATATAAATAGACTATCATGTTTCACCGCAAACAATTAGCTTGAACAGTCTTTTAAAGGCATATATTTAGACCAGACACTTTTTCCCTAGTTGGCGGACAAAGAAATCACTCTGTTGTTCCTTTTGTTTCACTGGTCTCTTCATCCAGAACCGGTAGTAAAAATGTTTTAAGTTAATTTGTTGGGGCCTTTCCTGTCTATGTTCAAAATAGACTGACATATATAATAAACAGAGATCACCATAAAAAGGACAGTCCTTCCAAATTGGTGTGAGGATGTCCAGAGGGGTTGGAATGTGAGCTTAGCTGCGGTCTGTGTTCTCAGGTGATGGATAGGGTAGGGGAGTCAGTGGAGGGGTGGGCAGGCTTTGACCTTGGCCATGGAACAGTAAGCGCTAGCTCAGATATCTCACATGATACCCATACATAGAGGCTCATTACGGAAGAGCCCCCTTATGCAAAGTGCAGAGCTCAACACTGGCTGGCTGACAGGGGCTAGCCTAGCACTGCTGACCTAACAATAAGACAACAGGGCCGTCCCCATCTCCAAAAAACACAGCGCCGTGTTCCGGCTTCTTCATCCTTGTGGGCCGGTGACAACGTGCTCACTCCCTCAGAACTAGTTCTGATGAGTGCGGCGTCATGAAAGATAAGACGCCCACTACTTTTTACGCCTTTGCCGAGGTCATCAAAAAGTATGTAGATGTTTGAAGCTTCACGCCCACAAATCAAGTTGTAAGTGCATTCATTGTGAAGAAACAGTTTGTAATTTACACTGTATCTACAAATGCCTGCTTATCATTTCACGTCGTGTTGTGTTTAAATCTTTCTGCGTGGACTATAAAAATCGAATGGCATACTCCTGTGTGCAAGTGGTATCTCTGGTAATTGTGAGTCATGGATACTGTGTTATTGACAGGTTTGATTGACTCACCCTCGCTTTAATAATGGCCTTACTGTAAATGTTTTTATCATCACACTTTACAGCATCGTACAATGTCCCTACAAGCCTGAGCACATTTATTGAATTTAAAAATACACAGATAAAAAATGCCTTTACTTTGTTTACCTATGTCAGCTTTTCGACAAATAATATATGAAAACTACAGTGTGTGTGTGTGT
>JAPTGZ010000018.1:42341860-42351905 GCA_029814645.1 Fowleria isostigma
AGACAGACCCACTTTTGCGTCCACCTGCAGCCGGCACTCCCCCCCCCCCCCACATCCACTTACATATCAGCAAGGCACTTTTATTCCTCCTTCTATGAACATGATTTACGGAGCTGGTCAATGCAATGGGCTGCTTACACGTGACTACATAATGAAATGGTGAGCTAAGTTGAGCGAGCACAAACCTCTTACTGAAGAGCATTTAGTTAAGTGTACAGATTAGCATACGAAAAGCAATCTCATAACATTCACAGACCTCTCTAATTGAGCTATTGTTCATGTAAGTGGTGTGATCTTCTACTGGCTGAGATCTCTCCAGTCCAAGCTGCCTCTTCTGCCTATGAAGTGAGCGGCTGCAGTGTTACGCGCTCCGTCTTCTCAAGTATGTGTGTGCAAGTGAAGGGCAACGCATCTCTCCAAATTGATCACCAGTCCTCAACAGGAAAGGACAGAGGAGTGTTAGCGAGTGGACGCTAACTCAACCAATAATGAACAGGGGGGTTATAATGCGAAATCCATTGCCTCTCAATCGAGGCCATTGATCAAACGCACCTCCTTTATGTTTGATTCTCTGCTTTGCTTGTATATTCTCAAGCTGTACCTCGCTCTTCAGCTAATTTCCCCTGTAGTCATGTTTTCTCTCTCACTCATTTGTCTGCTGTGTACTCAGTCAAAAAAAAAAAAGAAAAAAAAGACAGTGAAAGAAAGTGACCTTAGTAGCTCTTAAAGGGGTATAAACACTTATGAACTGGACAGAGAAGAATGGATTTATTCACCTTGGTACCAGCTCCCACTAAGCTCTGACTTTGACTGGACATCTGCCTCAAAGCTTTTAACAGTCAGATGCCCTGTGGTTTTGAAGAGGCCATGTTTAAAGCGCCTGTGGAAGAGCAAGCTGGCGTCTCTTGTGGCTTCAGATGTGGTCTGAGTTGTACTTAATGCACCGACAGGTAATCCATCTGAAGGCAAGATGCTTTATGCCGATTTAGACAGGAAATCAGAAACCGAGTGGTATTAGCCCCAGTGTCTCCTGTTTTCCCAGCCCATTATGCAGAGGTGATTTTATATTGGTTCCATTGTGAGGGATACAGATCAGGTTGTTTTCATCACAGCATTCCCAAGACAGAAGTACCTTGACAAAGATAACTATATCAGGGTTCCTACAGGTTTCTACAAGTTAAATTTAATACTTTTTAACACCTTTTTAAAACTATTTAGAACAGATTTTAATGCTCATTTCACAGCCTATTTCCATACCGGAGAAATTGTGTGGTTTCTAGAATTTAGCAAAATGGATTTATTTACTTCAGTGACTTGATTCCCATCTTTCCAAGTCATTTCTCACCGGGGGGCAGCAAAGTTAGTGGCAATTTGTCCCTAATTTCAAAATAAATTGTCTGGTTGGAACAGGTGGAACTGAATACTTTAATGTTACTTTCTTTGCAGCTTGGAAATTTTAACAGACTCATTTGAACACATACAGTGAACAAGTTTAAGGCAACATACCTAAAGACATGACATGTAAAATTTAATACATTTTAAAGACTTTTTTTAAGGTATTAAATGCAGATTTGTAAATTTAGGACTTCTAAAACTTTTTAAGTTGTCGCGGAAACCCTGGATATGCTACAAACATTGTTCTTCTTTTAAATTGGAGCCACCAGTGGATATAGATATAGATATAATGTAGTTTGTATATAAGGAAAGACAAGCAACAGGGTCTTGTTAAATGCTAAATCTGTTAAATGCTTACATGTTTAGTGAATCAGAAGATAAAACTCCTTCTTATCTGCAGTTTAAGTCAGATTAGGCATTTCATGGTGTCTTTGATCATATTAGTTTGATTTTGTGATTATTGTTTTAGGTACTTGACAGATGAACTACACTTACTTTATTCATTGGAGGAAATTCAATTTTCTTTGTCACATCCATTAGACTAAAAATAAAGTTAAGCGGTAATCAGTATGTTTTATTTCTTTATTTATTTTTACATAGTCATAGAAGTAAAAACACACCTAGTAAGTCAAGTCCACTCATATATATTCTATTTGCAGTAAGGATGAAGGGTCTTCTCTTGCATTCAGTGAAAGGAGTCTTCATGATGACCTTGACCTTATTCAGGCCATTTCTCTGCCACAGTTTCCATAGCCTGGCCAGCTACCCATCTTTCTTAATGAGAAATCTGTCTGGAATTTTGGGGCTTGAATCCAAACATGAAGGCGGGACTTACAGGTGCAGAGTAAACCAGTCACAGACAAGACGGACATGCCACTTTTGTCAGAGAAACTTAAGAATACAGGGTGTAATCTGTAATTCAATCCTAATTTTTTAATCAAACAACAGAAAACAGTCCTAAAGAGATTTGCAGACTTGAAACTAGAGCTGCACAAAATATCGTTTGAGCATCATCATCGCAGTGTATGTGTGTGCAATAGTAACATCACAGAGGCACAGTGAAGGAGAAGAGGACCCGGTTCACTTGATTTTGCCAAATTGAGTTAAAAAATAAAAATCTTTTTGCTATAAAGGAACCCGTGGACTCCTTTGTGCCACAAAGTTGCCACATACCGTAACTGCTGAATGTATAGGAAACCCTGCACAGCCACCCTGCTTCCCGAGTGTTTGTGTTCCTCACATAAGCTACATGGATTCCTTCAGTACACCTCCGTATTCTGTCGAAGGCCCCAAACCGGTACAAGCGAGTGCACCAATAAACCCCCTAGAAAATATTGCCTAATTCAACAGTGTGCTCATGCAATAGGCGTCCTATCAAGTGGACTGATTCCAAACCTGAGAATGTACCTGCTTCCCAGAGTCACAAAAAACCCCTCTGTGAATAAACACTGTAGTTAACTTGCTGAAACATCTCTTCAGCATGTTTACAGCTCCCATGCTGAAGTAAAATTAAGAAGAGAAAAAGTCTAAAAACACTGTTCATAATTAATGGCGTGTGTTTTCTTAAATTTAGCTGCTCTGTTTGTGTTCTACCTCATAATGGTGTGATGAAACCAAAGCTGGAAAATTAATTAATCTGCCGTATCTAATATACACAGATTACAGAAACACACAGTCCCAATCAGTCGTCTCCAGTGATATTTTAAAGCTGCCGTTCCCACAGACTCTCCTGAGACCACCATGCTCTTGCATCCCAGGAAAGGCAGCAGCTTCCGGAGGCAGCAGCAGCACTTCTCTCCCTGAAACAGAAGAACCCCATTTCATCTTTTCATTTTTCAATCCCACCCCCCACCCCCCCTTCGCCGTCTTCGCTCCTTCTCTTTCTCTCGTACTCTCCCTCTCTTTTTTTTCCTCTCCCTACAGTACATCACTGTGGCTTTATCCATTTCATGTTTAGTGAAACTCCCCAGGCGAGCCAACACAAGGCAACGAGATGCCGCAAATCTTTGATATCTTAAACAGAGGGCATAGTGCCAGCACTCTTGCCAGATAGGAAAAACGGTAATCCAAGGGAGGAACATCATCCTGAATCAAACAAAATGAATAAATAATCGGGGCTGCAGACACACTTTCATACTTGCAGTGCATGTCCATGGAGGATTGGTTTACCAGCCCAAGTGATTAGTCTGCTGGCAGAATTGTTTGGTTTTTGTGGCTCAACCATTTACAGTATGATATAACAGCAGATCAGATCCAGTTTTCAACACAGCCTTTTGTAGAGCTGCCTATTTAGCCAATAGGAGGGGAAAAAAAACAGAACAACTCGGCTCAGTTACTCAGCTACCACTTTAGATTTGTGTCGGTGATCATAATGAGTGTAATCATTATCCATGCTGTTTGATTATGGAAAATAGTAAGAAAATAAATACAGTTCTACTTCTAAAACAGTTATTTTATGAGCAAGTAATGTGTAATGTTTTATATTCCTGTAACAATTTTTGTATGACTAATGCAAAACCAGTCTGCAAGTTGTACTTTAAGCATTAATAGAAAATTTAAGTCAACAAAAATGATGACAAAATGTTTTTTTTTTGTCATCTTCTTCTCATGCATTTCATATCAGTATTGCAACATTTAGTGCTCCTGTAGCAGCAGTTAAATCTAGAATTGGCAGCTGTGCAAATTGATTTGGTTACCGTAACTCAAAAAGACCCAGTCCTACTTTAAGGGCAGTTTAAGTGTTTTGTTTTGTTTTGTTTTTTTCTCTATTTTTAACCTTTCTTAAGTGATATATCACCATTTACTGTAATATCATTCTCTGTATATTGTATTTTCAGTGAAAATAATGATGTATGTTCATTAAAGCTCAAATTAAAGTTGGAGGTTATTATATCAGAAGAAAAAGTGATTTTCTCTGCAAATATATCATTAACTGAACATAAACCAAGTGTTTCCATCCACTGTCACTGATTACACCTCTTGGGTTTTACTGGTGAATCAATGTTGTAGAAGATGACAGTGTTTCCACATTCACTATGGAGCCTCTGAATATCCAAATGGGTAATATCTGATGACCATGAAAAGATCACAAACTGCATTTTATAGAAATAATTTACATGTATTGATAGGTTCAGTGAATAAAGAGGGATTAAACAGTTTATATCTGTGGATGGTTTGTGCCACCGGTGGCTGTTTGGGTCTTTATGGGTTAAGCACAAAGCCAACTAGTGTTTAAAATGGTGGACTGTTTTAAAACTGTTCAGTTTGCAGTAACAAAAACATAGTTATGGTGAGGTTTAAGGATAACAACAAAAAGGTAAGACAGCAAAAGATCATAATCATCAAGTTTTAAGATAAGAATTTTAAATCAGGAGTGTCTTCATGGGTCTAATAACATGGACAGATATAGTTGAAAAATAATTATTTCCTATCCTGTTGTAAAGTTCACAGCTTTGTTTCCATCACCCATTGGCCCCCTCCCAGTCTTTTTCCTTATTACAAATTTATCAGACTGACCTTGTTCCATTTTGTAATTTTAATGTCACTGTGTTATAATTTAAGGTGGACTACTGAAAGTTACTGAACACCTGAATGTAACTACACATCAAACAATTCAAACAGCATACAGTATGAACACATTTTCAACAAAACAGGCTCAGGAATGTACCTTCTGCTGTTCATCCTGACTTATCATATACTACATTTTACCACAGCTACTTCTTAGAGTTGCTATCCAAATGACACAAAAATGAAATGGAGGGATTTTTCTCATTGATAGTGGCTACATGCCTGAAGTTGCATTAATAAACAACCAGGCAGAGATAATATTTTTCAATGCCAAATCGATTTTCATAAGGTTACATTCCTAATGTTTATATTTCAGCAACCTCTCTCCTGTTTATACAATAGAGGGTATTAAAAGGGAGATTAAATTTTACCCGCCTGAATATAATACAAACACAAAATTATGCTTCTATTTCCAGGGCAAGCTGTGCATTGTCATTTATTTATGAGTTTTTTTGCCCTCCCCTCCTTTTCCTTTTCTCATCCAACAGTAAATATGGAAATTGTATTTGTCAGTTTGTGTGTACACACACATGCATGCATGCATATCTATACACGTGGTTTTGTGTCGAGATCTTTTAATGTCTGGCTTTTATACTGCATTGAATGTAAACTTGTGCTTCTCCCACATGGATGCAGTGGGTGTAGGAGGACCATGTGACTCCTGCAGAGAAAACATCTCCATCCTCTGTCAATAAAAACGCTCCTTCATCCCGTAGCGGTATCGACACTCCATCATCTGTTTTCACACACTCTGTCCTTCCCCCAGTGTCTCTCATTCTTTTGGAGAGAATTACAGTGGGCTGCTATTATCCTTTTGAATAGGAGGGGGCCTTCATCATCAAGGTTGTTCCCACACTGATAGCACTTTGAAGTTAAAGAGAGAGCAATGAGCAGAGAAAATATTTCATTCTCAATTGCATAATTTTCAGTTTCCAGTGGTCATAATCCATTCAATTCTGAGATGTCTCCTTTTCCACTTTAAATTGATCTAGTGCTGAATCAGTGTCTAATCTCTCGTCTCGTATATATGTTCATCTATTCAACAGATCTTACCAGACCATAATAATGAAAGCTGATCACAAATCAAAAATGAAGCCATATCAAAGTTCTTACTTACAGTAAAACTGTAATAAAATCATAGCTATCTGGCAATGATACACGAGAGTTTTACTGAAATCTTTGGTATTGATTTTTAAAATGCTTCTTTTTGGCTTTATCTCAGAAATATATTTGATTTGATGGTTCTTTTTATTTCTTCTCCACTTTTACATTTTAATGTTTTAATCTTAACAACCCACATTAGATCTAATGGTTTTGAGGATTCACACTAAAACTTGGAAGGAGTGTTTTGTTGAACTGTATCACTGATGAAGACCCCACATGTCTTCCAGATGATCAATATACACTGGCCTGCATACATTCCAAAGTTAGATGTCTGTATAAGTAGAACACATGATAAATAACTGAACTTTACAAAGTTACAGAAATACAGATAAATACAGAAAACATTTTTTTTTTTTTTTTTAATGATACGTGGCAAATGGTATGGCTCTGTTTTTGTAAAATTGCTGGATGATCAGTGTAAAACAACCATGATGACATCAAAAAATGTTCTTACCGCTTTACTTTTATGCACTTTTTTTGTCATCTCTCAGTCCTTCTACATGTCTGCTTAGCTGATAGAAAACCTTGTATCCAGGTCAGGTGACATGGATGCAACGGAGAATGGACACAAACATTTGTGAAGTTAAAAAGGGGAAGGACAACTGAAATGAAAACAGCAGCAAGCAGAACACCAGGGATGTGCTGAGAGACACGAAGATCATCACTGGCTTCAAGTCTAGTAGCCATTAGAGAAGGCCACTGAGGCTAATGTGTTCTTCACTAGGTATGGCAGTGGGCCTCAAGCCACCTGCCCCCTGTGGTTCTCCATTAACCCTCAACATCCACAACTAAAGCTCTCTCCCTTTACCTTGTCTCCTCAGTGGACGTCCATGTGCTTATACTTCTTCACATTGTCCCAGTCCTGTACCTGATTCTTCTACTCATCATTGTGCGAGGGGAGCACTTTGCAATCTCTATCCAGAAATGGCAGGTATAGGCCACAGGTGCTCAAACCTGCTCCTTTCAGCACTGTTGAGTACTACTGAGGATATTGGACTCAAATCTCATTACCCGGAAGGTGTAGAAGTGTGAAAGCCTTTGAGGAACTAGACATCCTCCACACCTTGATTGGAACTGGAACACAGTACATAAAGTTACGAGAATTTGCGTCAAGACACAGTGCTTGAGCAACTCTGGTGTTCCACAGGGTCTAGTTTTGTGCCCCTTTTCCTTCATTTTGAGTCCCTTCATCCATAAAACTTTCAGGTGACTCTGCAATAGCTGGATGGATTCAGAGGGATGTGATGTGTACAATCTGATGTGAGCTAAAAGTCACAGCTCAACATCAGCTTTTCCAAAAACCTACAGATGGATTTGACCACATCTCTAGTTCTGCCTGTGTGCCTGTAGGATGGTGAATGTGGAGACTGTACACAGTTGGGTATTAAGCCTGACTGGTCAAACACTCACTGGCCATATACGTGAAGAATTGCAGAATACATCCTAAATTGACTCCAGTCTTTCAGAATTTGTTAAACCATGGTGGACAGCAACATATTTTCAGGGTTCCCACACATCCTGGAAAACCTGCAAAATGACCAATTTTCCATGGAATGAAATTGTGTGGTTTTCAGGGATAACTTAATCATTTATCCCTGTGACCTTGCGTGCCTAAACTGAGATGAAACAAAGGCAATCATTTTTCAGTGATTTATTGAAAATATACAAATATTTTTAGAGGAAATGCAGGAAAAAGGTAAGAGAAGAGAAAGTTGAGTTGAGAATTTTCCAGTTAAACATTATAACTCCAGTTTGTCATCCTAATGAAGTACCCCACTGTAATCTGTGGGTGTGTTTGCATTATTCTATGCTACATGTGGTATATATTTTTTTAAAGATAAATTATAGACATAGATTGCACATCAAATGTCTGAGCAATAAACATAGAAGCAGTTTGGGTAAAATTGTAAACTTTCATGGTGCCCAAGGCACTTTACAAAGCCTCAAACTTATCCATTCATGCACATGCTCAGACACTGATAGGTAGTTGCCGCCACGCAAAGCACTACCAGGCCTCCCTTGGAGTAATTTAGGATTCAGTGTCTTGCCCAAGGACACTTCGACATGTGAACAATTGAAGGTGGGATTCGAACAGCTGACTCTTTGATCATTGGACGACCCTACTCAACCAATTGAGCCACAGCCACCCAGAACTAAATGAGTAAATGCAAATTACAACTGTAGAAAAGAACACTTCCAGAGAATGAGGGGGAATGGATTATTGTATGACGGGATCACATGTCTCTGTAGTGGCTGAAAATGTCCTGGAAAAGTCTTGGCAAATAATTTCAGGGTAAGAGTGGAAACCCTGATTCTGTATTGTTGCATGCTGGGGAAACAAGTTGTAAGTAACATGCGAATAAACTAAACAAACTGATCAAGAGAGGGGACTCTGTTGTTGGAGAGGAACTTGACACTCTGAGAAACTGTAGCAGAGAGGATAATACTGTCTACACCCCAGTCTATTATAGATAATGTTAATCACCCACTCCACATTGTTGTGGTTGGACAGAGAAGCGCATTTAGCTGTAGACTAATTGGCATGAAGTATTCCACTGAACACCACAGAAATCTCATTTCTCCTTACTGCCATCAAACCCTCCCGCTATCGCTTGCAGCTACAGTAAAATGCCTTTCCATACTATGTTTAGTCATGTAGATACATATGTTTTCAACAAGGGTTTTTACATGCTAGAATTATTGTTTGATGTGTTCTAATATTGTATTCATTATTAATGCATTTTGGGACATAATGCCGTTTTAACATACACCACCCACAATCATTTCAGTATTTCTTATTTTGATTCCAGCTATGAGGTACAATTACTGCCATGAGTAAAATTCTACATTTCCGCAGGGCCAGATCATTTAAACCACAATGCCAGTCCTCAGTAACTCTAGAGCCCCTGTAGACCTGCTTCAATAGACCCCTGGCCCCCAGTGTGAACCTGGAAACTTGTTCAGCAATACACACACAGTTTGGTGGCTGTGAAAGCATCAGGATAATGCACCACTAATGGTGCAGATGTGTTAGACCAACTATGTGTCAGTCAAAGGAACTTAAACCTATTGTTTTACTTGAAGTCTTGAAACACTAGTACACACAGGCACCAGGGTGAAGTTATGGAGGTCACAACAGTGTGAGGGCTGCCCACATCTATATAAAGTCAAGCATTTAATAATTCTGTAACATTAAACCTTGACAAAGGCTTATGCTTTTAAAATGTGTCAGTGTATCTTCTGTTTGTTACAGATTTATGTTTCATTTCCCCTTTAAATCAAACACAATCTGGAGTGAATTTTACCCAAAAAAGAATGTAAGGAAGTGAAAAGACTCATGATTCATTCAGACATAAATTCATTTAATGTAAATCTACTTGTGATGTCATGGCATTGTTAAACTGATTTCAAGGTCTGAACGATCAACAACCACAAAGCTGATGTTTTTGTGCGTATACATTTTTTTCCTTAGTGAGATACCACTTAGGACACAGAAGAAGATGAATTAAACTTTTTTAAAACTCAATTCCAGTTATTATTAGTTCAATTTTATATAGTCCATAATAGTAATAGCAAGACAGCACATTTAGTTAATACACAGTAGGATTAATTCTAAATAAAAATATAAAAGTGATCTGAATAGAGCTTGTAATTAAACAGTTAAAGTATATTTTAATCATATGTATTTTACTTTTTAATGCTGTTTGTGTTGCTGGTCCACTGTAAAAAAAAAAAAAATAATAATGTTTTTTAAAGAAAAAAAAACAAACAAAACAAAACTGGCAGCTGTGGTTCCCAGACCTCCCAGGGATAACTGGCTTATGGCGGCCAAGCGTTCATAACGACGTCGCTTTTTGATCCTTCGATGTCGGCTCTTCCTATCATTGTGAAGCAGAATTCACCAAGCGTTGGATTGTTC
>JAPTGZ010000018.1:42365412-42375761 GCA_029814645.1 Fowleria isostigma
AGATAGATAGATAGATAGATAGATAGATAGATAGATAGATAGATAGATAGATAGATAGATAGATAGATAATAAATGGAGTTTTAAAAAAAATCAAAGGTTCTCATCTGTATTTCTTACGGCAAAAATACAAAACTTAGCTGCACAATCAGATCTTGCATTTTAGTCCAAGTATATAACAATGAGCTTGTCATTTATTTTTCATCACAATAAATCACCATTAAAATGTACATGTAGTATTTTGGGGGTTTTTTTCACATTATGGGTAAAAGTTTTCTAGCCCTGTATATTAATCAGATGGATCAGCATTGCTTAAATGAATGACACAGCACGGAAAAGTCTCTTGTGTGGTGCTGTATACTTACTGTAATAGTCCAATGTGAATCAGAAACCTGGCAGCTTTTTTCGCTGGTGATAAATAAACTGAAATGCAGCCAAAAGGCTCTCATTAGAGGAGATGAAAAGTCGCAAGTAAACTGCCCCAAAATATGAGTAAACTAACATGTATGCAGGCATGTAGAATGATAAGAACAATTCTGGTACTTCCATCCTCATTTTTTTCTCGCCTTCCTTTTTTTTTTAGAGAGAACAGGCTAAGATAAATATTCACTTATTAAAGCGTAACTGGAATTGACTGTGTCATGCATCAGGCTAATAGCTGAAAGCCATGGTTCAATACAGCGGAGTTGGGACAGGCTTTGCTAATGGAAGAAGTGACGTGGTTGCAGCCCAAATGTCATTCATCAGACCGCACACTGTTCGTTAGGGGCTACAAAGCCCTGCCATCTCACACACTCAGGCTCATCTATTAACCCTAGGCAATGGCACCCGCTGGATTATGGAAATAACAGATTCAGAAAAATAGGACACCGATAGGCCATCCAAGTGGAAAAGATTGGTGTCAGGAGAGAGTCGCAAATACGTCTGACTGCAAGGGATGTGGCCGTTTTTCTTTCCTCTGAAGATCTGTCTAGGTGCTGTTGCGCCTGGAGAGCTGAGGGTTGCATCAGGGGGAACCTGTGCCAGACGTTATGGTCCCACTTATTGCATTCCTGCCCACCACTAATAGGGCACGCTGACTGTGGTCTCCATGTTCTGCGTCATTGAGTGAAGTCAATGTTATTCACAAAGATCTAATATGAGCGCTAATGTCTTTTCATTTTTTGGAATGGAAAGTGCAGTAATACTGAAATCAGACAAAGAATATGACAGAGCGAGGACTGAAAGTGGAAGGAGACGGTACGAACGAGCCTACGGGCAGTAATTTAGCCCTTAAAGGTTATCGCTCCTAATATTCTATAATGAGCTCCAAGGTAACGTGAAAACTTTCATCCAATCAAATTTTAGATTAAGTGATCTCTTGGAACCCTGGAAAAAAATGACTAAATACCAGTATGTCTGTTAGACAGAAAACTAATTGTTTTTTAACAGTTTTGACCCACAATTATAATTTGTTCCTCTGTAGATGATGTCTGCATTTCAGATGGTTCAGGGCGTTTGTCCTTCTCGTTAGCGTGCACCTGTTTTGCTCAGCTCTTGACCACATCAGGCAAAGAACGTTTCTCCCACACTACCTCATAGTGAGACAATGCCAGGGTAGTGCGTCCAGACCTCCGGACAATAGAGGTGACATGGCAGGATGATCCAGGACGTGTGCACAGGGTGATCTGGCTCTGGACACACAAAGAGTTTGAGCCTGCCCTAGATCCCACACAGCCCCGGGGGATGACGTGATGTCACATGCACCCACCCTGCAACAAAGACTGCGTTTAGTCAGCAGTTCGTTATGTCCAGGGCTTGGCCTGCTCCTCCAACCACAAAGGGCCAGAATGTCCCGAGGGCTGCTGGGGATCTATGGCTCAAACCTCTGTTAAGCAACAGGTGTACTTCCATGAGGAGGAGGGACGGAAATGTAGGGACGGACAGTATCCATTCAAAGAGAAATTCACAGCCATAGTGTGATCCAACGTTTCCCTTGGACTAGGGGTGGGCGATATACCGAATATACTCAATGTATCGCGGCTTAGATCATGTGCAATATATAAAATAACTCTGTCATAAACATTGAGTATAACTTATTTGCCAGCGTCAGCAGTAGGAGTTTCACCTCTATCGTTCCCTCATTCACAGCCCTTGCCCCCCCGCCCACCCAGAAAACTGTCTGCTGCACATGCATGTTCGTAGATCAGGAAAACACAGTGAGTTCAGCACGGAAAGAGCCGAGAAAGTCAAGGCAGATGATACTGTTTCAAAGTAAAACTGCACCAGCTCTGAAAACCCATCGACTACGACAGAGGTGAAGTCGGGTTGTTTTTCAACATTTGCTCATTTTTCTCCCATTTCAATGAAACAGCGCCATCCAAATAAAATCAACTACCTTCAGACAAGTATTACTGACACAAACACATGACACCAAATTTTCACAACTGTTGTTTTTCACGAAATTGCAGTTATTTCATTTAAAAGGACCGTCTGCAAATAACATCCATTCTTTCAGGTTAAATACCTGATGTTTCTCTTAATAAATTGGTATCAGCATAGAAATTTAGAGATTTTTTTTTTTTTTTTTTTTCTTTCACATTTTATTAATTTTTGCAGTTATAATGACAATAAACAGATATAAACAACGATGAAAAATCAACAACCAAAGCACCACCGGTACTTTGAGTTATGTTTGTTTTTTTCTGAAAATTATGTTTTCTGCATTATTTATCTTTTGATTAGTCTGATCAGTACAAATATAGTCTAGAGAGTTTAAGGGGGTTTGTGGATATCTCACAGCCTTTGCTAGACAAATAAAAATAACATATTTTTAAATAAATAAATAAATCCTCTGACAGATATCTTTGTATCTTTCTGTTTATGCCATTGCACTTTTATAACTTCACCCTGCATCAACACATCAACACTTAAAATAGCACTAAAATATCGAGATATATATTGTGTATCGGGATATAGCCTGAATATTATCGCGATAATAGTTAGAGGCCATATCGCCCAGCCCTACCTTGAACCACAGAGATATTCATAAAGTTTTTCTAAAGAATAAATCTGCTTCCTGAGAGTCAGTTGCCAAAACTTGCTCCACTTTCAAATCACTCATTATTTAAGATGGAAGTGTTGTAATGAATTCAGGTTGGAGATAAAGGAGCGAACAGCCTCCTCACCCAGACTTATGATGAATGTTTATTACCTCTGCTGACTGCCATAATGGTTCTTGGTGCTTAAAGTACTCTCTTTTGCCAACAAGGAGGTCTAATTTAACACTGACCAGAAAAATCAAATTGCTCCATGATGTTTGGATTGAAGACACAGGCACCATTCAATAGTCGGGACATTATCACTGTGGCTCTTATAAAGCTGTTGGTTTAAGATGGAGATAATGAATAATATGTTTATGAGGTCGGTGTGAGGAGCAACACTGTGACTCAGAGGACTGTAGATCCGGTATAGATGAGACATTATAGACACCAGGGGACACTGTCTCCCTGGCTGCTGGGGCTGTCATAAGAGCTGCTGGTACTGTGTTTCATTCACCATTTGACAGTTGTGAGGACAGCTCTTAAAAAAAAAGGTGAAAGGAATCTAAAAGTTGTCTTTATATGGCATTTGATTCCAATCCAATCCAACTTTATTTATAAAGCACTTTAAAACAACCACAGTGGACCAAAGTGTCATACAGATTAAAAGCACAATAAATGAAATGAATCAAAGCATTATTATTATTAACAATAAAATCAAATAAATAAAACAAGTTGAAATATAAAAATACAAACAAAATGTCAACATGAGAAGAGTGTTAAAATAACAAGGAGAATAGGTGCGTTTTAAGAAGAGATTTAAAAACAGGTACATTTGATTCAATAAAAATATAAAATAACAGATAAATTATCCTCAAAAAATAAATTTTTTAATTAAAATAAAAGGTTAATAACTTTATAGGAAAGTGACTCATTTGTAAATTCCCATACTAGTTTAATGCTGTATGTCCTCATATAAACTCTAATTATTACAATCTTTAAATGTTGCATTTTTTTTTTCACTGGTTCATAATTTCCTGCCATAAACTTGTGTTTTAAAGATTTAGATTTAGATTTATAGGTCATCAAGATCACCGGGTTTATGAGTTTTAATAATAATACAGTGTTTATATGTGTGTTTAATGCATATGTTGGGCTGATTTCACTGTGGTTTCATTTAAGAATTAGGAGCTATCATCATTTATCGCTTATATTTTTACTGATGTTACAATGCAGGGTTTTCCCTACCGAATTAGACATAAGCCCTGTTTGCACACGGTTAGTACAAAGATGATTTGTACATTAACCCACTTCATCAGCGGCACATTAGCATGGGTTAACCACAGTTACGAATATCACGCATGATGCACGTCATCTATCGTGGCCTCTTTTTAGATGTTACTGTTTTTTTGAGGGACTAAACTCTGTTGTCCAATATCTATGTTGTATCTGAGCTTGCTGAATTTGCACCACAAATACTTTGAAACTTGATTATATGATCACCAATGTAGCATTCACAGAACTCAAACAGGAAAATGGCTGAAAAATATGCAGCAAAAAAAAATTTAAAAAATTCAAAGCCACTAAATCATAGAGATGATGATTCTCATGGAAGTAATATTTCCACAGGACGTCCGCTTTTACTGAAATAGGGTGGGTAGTTTGTGATGCAATTTCCACTTTACAAAAAATGACTGAAAAGGCAGATTTGCAAGATATTAAGATCACAGATGACCTGACAAATTAGCTGATGTACACAGGTAAAAGATAATCCTTCACAAATAACACACACAAACCTCTTCAGCCACCACCTAACCAACATTATTGCAATGTTGCATTTTCAACATGGAGAATTAGCTAACTGTGTTTTCAGTTTATTATCATTGGTCTCAATAGGACAATTAATTAAGTTTTATTTTTAAGTCATTGGCACATGTATTGATAATCTCTACTGCCTTTTCCATTTTTTTTTAGACACATAGAAGGTAATAATAATGGCCCAAAATAATGCAAAGTTATGAATATTTCTGACTGAATGACAACCAAACCTTGATATACACACACAAACAAACGCACACACACAAAGAAAGAGATTGTAGATGGTACAAATTCCGGATGACTTGGTTATTTTGATACTACACACTTGGCAAATTAGTTACTCCACAGCAAACATGAAAAACATTCACAACCCTCCAGATTCCATTCCTCCTTAACAAAATTTCCATTTATTTGGGCCTGGAATGAGTCCCTAGAGAGAGTTTTAACGTGTGTGAATGAATCAGATTTCATGCCATGTCTGTGTATTAAAACGCAGCGCTGTGATTTAAACTATGCTTAGCAATTGAATATCAAAAGACTTTGGAATGCTTGCCAGATGCTGCCAGATGTGTCAGATATGCTTCCTCTGAGGAGGTGGGGAAAGACGTGTAGCTACCAGCATTGCTCTTCCAGTAGCAGTGTGGATTTCACTGACTGAGCCAAGCTTGGATTCTAAATGGCTCTGTGACTCCCTCCCTGCTCATTGCCAGGATTCTCCTGTGTTGGCAAGCTTGTGGCAGGGTTATTAGATAAGGAGACAGACTCTCTGGCCCCTTTTAACATCCCTCTCAGCAGGAGAAAATAAAATGATTTTACTCCCTCCCTGTTTACCCATAAGTGTAAGTAGAACAAGACAAAGCAAATGACTACACACAGGAAGAAGTGCAGCTGTAGACCTGTGGCCCAGTCTCCTCTGATTCAACATTTAGGCTAATTGAGGTTTCAGGTTTTTTCATCTTGCAACTGATTCACATAGTCACGTAATCATTTAGCATGCATGTTTTAAAGGCCTTTGTAGTCACTAAGCGTCATCAAAAGAATACGCTATGATCTTCCATATTGTGAAGTACTGTTTTAAATATCCTAATCACATTTTCCACTTGCCTACCTGAAAAACACTCATAATGAAAGTGTGTTAACCTAGTTCAGTGTGCGGCTCTGCTTTCGGCTTTAATCCATTGTAATACTAATGCACTTGGATGTTTTTCAGTTCTGTATACATGGAATAACACTGAAGTAAAATGAAATGAAATACAAATTTCAATCAGTATTTCCAGCTTTAATACACCACTGTCATGTAATTACCTGGAATGCCAGCTGTATGCCTCCTGCTGATACAGAGCCTCCACAAACAGTTTTCTCCCGACCCAGCTAGCCCTGGGACTAATTATCATCTTATGGAAATGTGGCTATTTCTGCAACTTCCATATCCCTAATTATTTCTGTTATTCCAATATCAGGCCAGCTTTGATGTCCCAAATCCTGTATTTAAATAGTGTAAGATTCCTATTCTTTGTGCCCTCTGAGGATTGTTCATGTAAAATACATGGACTAAGAGTGGGTATTACCAGGGCCTCCAGGGGCTGGACATACCAGGTCTACAGTCTCCATGTGTACGCCTTTTTTCCCTTGTTCGCTCCTCCTTAGGGGGGCGTCTGTTGGGAGAAAGCGGCCAAAGGTAATATACATTTGCGAGTTATAAGAATACTAGGATTGTAGAAATGAATCTTTGTCTGATATCTATGGTCTTGTTACCAAGAAAAGAGATATGTGAAAAGAAAAATGCTCACTAGAACCATCTCTACATTTTTATGAATCATTCCTCATCTCTTATACCATGACTTTTAATATGACAAGGTGACCTACGTATAAGAAGCAACTGTTCATACATTGTTGTGACTGTTCTGGATAAATACAAAGTACTTTTGCAACGTGCGGGTGTCTCATATTCTTCAGGGCACCGTATAATTTAAATGAATTGCTTGAACTGTACAAACTTTTTGCCCATTGAGAGTGAAAACTGTCTAACAAGGACATCCATCATTAGTGCATAAAGAGAATGGTTTCATTAATTAGTGGGGTTAAATGGCAGTGTACCATATGGTCTGGCGCCATCTTGGCAGACAATTTGTTGAGTGTGAAACTGATGTACAGTCTTCGGAGAGGATTTCACCTCCCTCGTGCCTCTGTCACGCTTGAGTCACATTGTTATTTGATTCCATTCACCTGCAGTGCAGGTTAGACAGAACTACAGACGCATGTAGAGTTATGGCTGTGTGTACTTCAGAGGATCAGCCCTGCTCTGGCACATGGACTCCATTCTAAAAGATGACTCTGTGTAAAACCATCATCATGTATTTTCATATAGATGAGCTATGGCTACCTGCGCTCCCAGCCATGCTTTTATTAATGGGGAGCTGTCAGGAGTGGGATGCTCTGCATATTCGCATATTAAACAGGAAGGGGGGGAGATGCCCAGTTTATTACCGTTTGATATAAATCAGCTTAAAGCATCCCTCCACCTCCTGCTCCACCTCTTTTCTTTTGCTCTAAGGACAGTCTCTTCTGTCTGTCCCCCCTTTCTTTTTTCTGCAATGCGAATCTATCTGTTTTCATTTGCCTCATCTATGATATTCCTATGTCCGATCCACCTTAGTTGAGCACCACAATACATTTTTTTAAATAATAAGATTCAGGACAATAACTCCTTTTCACTAAATGGTGTTTAGGCCTCTATCTCCTTTCCTAAACAGCACTGAACAGCATCCCAGCTGTCCTGATATAGCTGAGTTATGAACACTGTGGCTACAGCGATTAAGTAGATGAAATTTAATCATAAAATTTCTTGAGACTGCCACTGTTTATGACTATGTGCTTATTAAAATGCAACATGTTCCACCACATTTGGATTCATTTTCTTCATCACAGTACCGCGTTGCCCCTTTTTTTGTTTCCTACTTCAGTTAAAGACTTGAGACGCCATACGTTCAAGTAAAAAATAAAAGTTTAAAATGCAAATTGCAGCATATGAAATGTCAACAGAAGCACAACACATTACAATTCTCAGATTTGAATGAAAAAGAGGGATTCTGTATGAAAATATTGATTTTCTGTACCCTTGGGTGATTTGTGGAACACAGACTTCAATAAATTTACAATTTGGCTCCATTATTCTTTTGTGAACAGATCATAATTTAGAATAACTGTAACACATTACATGATTGATTAGGAAACCCTTCTTTTTATTTTTTTTTCCCTGCAGTATCCAGTGACCATTGGAAGGATTCAAGAAAAAGAGACACAAAATATAGGAATTTCTCTCTTAGGATACATTTCCACATTGAACCAAATAGTATTAATCTTGTGGAGCCCCCGCTTTCATTTGCTGTGATCCTGCTCTGGGGATCCTGAAGCTCTGGGGTTTTAAACATCTCAAATAAAAAAGGCAACAGCTTCACGTTTCAACACTCTTCCATCAGCTCTTTTAGATGTGTGTTTGCTTTTAATAAAGTGCAAAGTCTTAAACCCTTCAGAGGCCTTGAGCAGACATGAGCCTTGAGAGTAAATGGAAGTCTTCCCTGTACCTTACGCTGGTTCTTGTCTGTTCACATTAGATGAATACTAGGAGTGTAATGGTGCACTTGTTTGGACCAAACTGTTTTGTTACAAGGCCTTCAGTTCAATACGGATGTGTACTGAATAAATACATGTAGCTTATGTGAACACAAACACTCAAATAGGGCAGCCGCACAGGGTTCTGCAGCAGTGAATTCTCAGAGTGAGGCACAGAAGCTGGTTGAATGTTCGAAGCATGTTAACTTTCATTTTCTGTTTTCTGTATGTTGTAGCGTTGTGGCACAAGAGTCCACAGGTTCATTTATAATAAAAAGGTTTTTACCCTCAGCTGTGCCTAAGCACGCCAGGGTATTGTCTTCGGTTCGTTGTTCGTCTGTCTGTCTGTCTGTTTGTCCGTCTGTCCATTTGAAAACTTTGGCATGCAGTGACAAGTCAGGCCACTAGGAGCAGTCCATCTGGGGGCAGTCCACCTCAGCTGCCACAAGCAGTCCGCCACAGATCCATATAAACATAAAGTTTATATTTCAGCACATTTACAGACCATAATAATAACAGTATGACGTTGTACTGGAATGTGACACTGCATATAACCTTATTTTCAACAACGAACACCGGACTTTCAACTTCCTGTCCACGTTCACTGCGGCTTCACAGACCGAACGGAGCAGAGGAAAGGGGTAAGAAAAATGGAACTACACAACAATAAGCCCCGGAGTTCGGGAGTCCGGTTCGGTATCGGAGACGTGTGGAGACTTGGTGGGAAATAATTTCCAAGATGTATGTTACGGCGTCAAACCACACACCCGCGGGTCTCGGTGAAGTGCTTCCCAGTGACTTGAGGAGGCAAACGTTATGGCTCTGAACCTGCCTGACTAAATAATTACAGTTTTAGAAATATAAAAAATGTATAAATGACTTTTAAATACTAGTAGAAATGCGTGTAAATCCAATCACATTGTGGTGTTTATATTCAGTGGATCAGAGTGTCCTGTCATTAAACCTCCATGGACCTGCCTGGAACAGACAGATTCATTTAAAAAAAAAAAAGTGTATTAATACTCTTTACATGTGCATCTTCATATTAGTGCACATTAGTGTGTGGATCGGTTGGTTCTGTTCTCCAAAGCAGTATGGTTTACAGAACTCAAGCCGGGCTCCGAGCTCCAAATGCAGGCGCTGTCCGGGGTAGATGCACCACCTGTACCAGATCACCTCCACTACTTCCTCGGAACTGTTTCCTAAAAAGACTGATCTCTCCGGTGGGATAAGCTCTGGTCCAGTTCTGAGAAAGTGCTGGTGATGGGACCAGCTGTCCCTGGCCGTGGAAGGCAGCATCTCTGAAGGTGAGGCGGCACAGTGTGCACCAGCCTGGAATCACGGCGGACATCCACCTGGCTGTCAATCAACAACACCCCCCCACCTCTAAAATGAACCCGGTGCCACTGACTACTAATGGCATTTTACAACTTTTACAACTTACCTTCTATGACTAAACTCTAATGTTACGTTTCCGTGTCTGGATCATCCCAGCACACTGTCTCCATGACGACAACCAGTAGCGGATAAATCCTCATTTAAATAGGGCGGTCTCCAAGACTTTACGCTGGTTGTCATTTACAGACAATATTGGTGAATCACTCATAACACGCACATCAATCCCACGCCCATTTTTTCCACATAATTTGTTGTATCATTCCTATACTTTGTTAGAGTCAAGGAAACATAAGGAAATCTACCAACTATAATAATGATAATAATAAATACTACTACAATTAAATCACTACTAAACAATTTCTTCACCAGTGTTTGTGAAGGAGTGTAATAACATGTTTTAAAATTTTGAACTTCAACTCCTGTTGGAAACCCTGAAAAAACCTGCTCAAGTTAGGTACTCAGAAATGTTTGAAAAAAAAAAAAAAAAGATATAGATATATATA
>JAPTGZ010000018.1:42383520-42400984 GCA_029814645.1 Fowleria isostigma
CTGTTGCATCATGATGTTTCCACTATAAGCAATTATTTAATTAAAAAAAACACACATTTCAAAACCTTGTGATTTCCCGGGTCTTAGGAGGTTAAAGCTGTCAGTAGCTGGGATTCCATTCCAGTTTTCTGCAAAATAAAATAAATGTAATTTTAGTAATTGATTAAAAAAATTGTAAAAGAATATTAATAAAAATATTTTTAAATTCAGTATGTTGGGTTTTTTTTTATTAGTAAAACACTACACACTTTTCCCAATAAAAATCAAGTTCAAATTAATTGGCAGCCTTGTAAGGAAAATAAAATTATCACTTTGTGCAGTATTCTCAATCTGACTTTTCTAACTCTGTCTATAATGATATACATTATATAGATTAAATGTTATCTAAAATTAATGTTTATTTGCAACATAGTACAGAAAATTATTATTTAATCAACAACTTAATTTTAGCAAAACAATGTCTCTGTTTGAATGTGTGGGGTCACCAGAAATTTGTGATCTTAAAATGGGGTCATGAGCCAAAAAAGGTTTAGAATCACTGGTATAATTGCTACTTGTAGGTGTTTTCATTGAAGAATGTGTGGCTTCTGATGTGTGATTCTAGTAAAGTCTAGTCTACCCGTCTCGTGATACATCGTAGTTTGTAGTTTTCGTGGGGAGGGGGTGCAGCCCGTGCATACCTCATGTCACTCTGCAGGTGCGTGTGATCGTCCCAAGGCAAAGTCTTATGGTAGAGGCCAAGTATAATGGATTTGTGAGAGCTAAATGTACAGAATTCACCAACGAGTTGTGGATCCAGAATTTCCGAATGACCCAGCCAACATTTAATGAACTGTTATGTTATTGAACCTCTCGTGGCACTGGACTTGTCATGCCTGTGACTAGTGAAAATGCACAAAATGTGTTTCCATTACTTTTTTGTGCAATACGTCTATATCAAAATGTCTCAAAAAGAGAGCACAAAAAAACTTTTTGTGATCTTTGACAGTTTTTGTGACATTTCTGTGTTTCCATTACCAGTTTTTTGTTGCACAATTTACATTTTGCGCATTTCCGAGGGTAATAGAAACCTGGCGATCGTCACATTTGTGTATATTTTTACTCATCAGTGACTCAACCATTTGGCACAAATGCAATTGTGCAGACACAGGATTTCACCAGCTAGCCGTGAATTGTTTTGTACTCATGCCAATAATCTGCTTGTTTGTAAGGCAGAAGATAGTTCTGAATCTCATTCGCACCATACCAATAAAATAAGCTATTGATGGTGTGAATACCTTGGACCTTGATGAGTTGTGACGAAACTTTGGCTGGAAACAATCTTTACTATCTGTGTCTTTTCCTTTTATGTTTTTATTTGTGGTAGCATCCAAAGACACTTTAGCTCTGTCATACCTTTCACCAAGCTGTTTTTCACTACATATATGTTAAGATTTTTCTGCTGCCACTGAACTTTATCACTGTTCTATGGATCTTTCAAATAACCACTGCTTAGAATTTTACATTTGGTAGTGCACTGGAAAATAGGCATCTTCTAATATACTGTTTGCCTGCCCTATGTCAACGGTGGTTCATGTTCTTCACCTTATTCTCATAAAAGATAAATGGTCAATGTGGATTTAACCTGACCTGAGACCACAGATACTCTGCAGAATTAACCTATTCATGACTTTCAAATCAGCCCACTCTCAGTTCGTGGTTTATTTAGGTGAAATATAGGATTATATTATATTATTAGGATTTTTATTTTTAGATTCTGAAGATTTTTTTAGACAATTCTGTATTATAGGCTTGAGAGTTATTTTATTTGTCAAGAATTTAATATCATCAGTTTATTTATATTTATGTATAACACTTACTGCATACATTTTATTATATGTACACAGATATACATAAAGAATTTGCTGTAAACACTATATGCATAGAGCATTTTACATAAACAATGGGCATAGAGAAATATACATAGAGACATTGGTTGTAAACAATAGATGTACACAATATACATAATACATGAATATGTACAGTAATTTACTATTAAAATACAGCCCTAGTAGCCCGAAAGGGAGTGAGAAGAAGTAGAATGTTCTTACTCCCACCCCCAGTTTCACTACTTAAACATGTAAGTTTGCAATTTAGTCAAAGACATTAGTTGTAAACATGCATTAGTACACCAAAACTAACTTTAACACAATGTACATGACACAAATGTACCCAATCAAGAGAAATTCATACTAATTCAACACAACAGATTGTAGGCACCAAAATGAGTAATTTTAAAAAATGTAAGTATATCTAATAAATAGTTTCAATAAATAAAGTAAAAAGTAAATCAACATCAAAGAACAAAACACACATAAGAATAAAAAAAAGAAAAAAGTAAGAAAAAAAACACAAGAAAGGGGGGAAAAAAGAAAAATAAGAAGAAAAAACTAAGAATACATACATAAGAATACATACTTAGATTTGTATAAGGTTTGTGTGGATCAGCCAAATTATTAATTATATGAAGTAAAAATATTGTGTTTATTCCATTATACTTGCTGTATAGAATAGATGCAAACTGAAACTATGCTTCAACTAAAATAAATAAATTAACCAAAAAGTATTGAATGAGACATATCCTTGTGTAGATTGTCAAAATGTTGGTACAGAGGCTAAGGGAATTATTTGTATGTAATTAACTGTTGTGTTATGAAGTTATTACTGTTTGTAAGAACAATTAACATGAATCCTTTTTAATACACTCTGAACTTATAGCAGCAAACAACAAAAATGTATATTTGCTGTCTATTGTACCTTCACAGCTGTTGATTCAAATAATAGGTGATATATGGAAATCTTAAAAATTCCTCATTATGTTTCTTCTAACTGGTCTTTCTTTCTAACACATAAAACAGTCACATTGAATCTTTGTGGTTATTAATTCTGAATAAAAGGTTTATCATGAAGGAGTTTTGTCATTTAATTTAAAATTCCATTTCTAAATTTAGTATTTCAAGGATTCCATTTTTCTAGAATTAATGAAATACATGTCATGTGACAGACTGAAAAAAAAAGTAAATATATAGAAAATGGAACAAACTAAAGGTCAAGTTTTGTTGCTTTTTTTTGGACATTTTTGTTACTAAGCAGTCATTGTTGTGAGTTCCTGAACATTTGATGAAAATGTGTAGTTATAATGAAGATGAGACTATCTCACATGCCTTTTATAGTCTGAACTGGGAGCAGGTGAATGACTAGTAGCACTGATTCCTGACAGTAAAATGACAAAGTTCATTGCGGTGGGTTTGATGAGATTTCAGGTGATGAACATAATATGATGTTCTCAAGAGTGATACTGTAAGTGGTATGTGGATATAATCTGAAACGTGATGATAAAATCCTTACCTCAGTCATTTCAGCCATAATGATTGTCATTTTTTCATGGCTTTTATCTCGTGCACATAGACAAAGTCTGCTTTCTCCACACTGGCAGCCACACTTGGCCTGTCTAAAGGCCACTAATAAAACAGAGTTTAAGAGGCTCAGAAGTATCCTGCTGTAACAGCATTAATTATTATTGGCATTTAAGAGGATGAGCAGGGCTAGTAGGTACACAGGAACATGCTTTTTACTGTACTGTGCACTCTCAGCTTTACAATGAGGCTGTCGTGCTCTGCTAGTTCTTCACAATGACGCGTGTGGAAAACCCATAAACATTCTTTGGTGATCACATATAGGTATTATTAAAGAGAAAATATCATAATCAATAAATTAGTTTTGTAAAAGCTCCTACTTCCTTCCAGTCATTCCTGTTTACAGAATGGAAACGCCAAAAAGTTGGATGTTAATAAAAGCACAGTCATTAGGTTAGATTTAATTAAAAAAGGCAGTACCATTGCTTCATATTCCCCCTTCTCTCTGTGTTTCCCAGGAAATGATAAAGATTTAATCCAATTAGCTCAGGACTGTTTCACCAGACTGCAGAGGGGAATAGACTCTAATTGGGCTGAAGACAATTAGCTGAATTAATTCCAACAGAAGTCGGAGAATATCCTCAGATTTTAACAATATTCGCTCTGCCAGCTTTACCAGACGTTCCCTCATCTTATTTTATTCAAATAAGACTGTACAAGCTGCATTAAGTAGCGATGTAACTTTGGCTCATGGCTTGTAAAACAACTAGTTAGAACATATTTATTCATGTTTGGTATGCTTTTTACGTCTATAGTAAATAATTATCTCTGTAAACTTGTAAGGATTCATCAAACAGATTTCTCATGTGCTAAATCTATTTTGTGGATATCTTTTATTTTGTGCATTCACAATTGTATTTTTGTTTGTTCATTTCTCTGTTGTTCTTCTCTTTAATGACACTGGTATTGATGGCAAACTAGAGGGATGTAGACACTTGTGAACTATCACCATGAGGTGTAGCTCGCAGGTGACTTTGCTCAGAGACGATGAAGTAAGAGTGTAACCCGCAGGACAAGGAAAGGAAGGAGGGCTGTGGTTGGATCAAAGATCAATAGAGATGGAGAAACGACGAGGTTCCCCCGAGCGGTCAGGTTTACCTTCCCCCTTTTCTCTTCTAAACAAATGCATTTCAAACAGGCTCAGGGAGCACCCCTGCTAACAATGACAAACGACAGCACATGGAGTTTTCTCTCTCTATTAACATAAAGTAATATAAACCGAAGGACACTAGTCTATAGAGAGACTTAGGGGCTAATGTTCCATATCAGATGTGGACAATGTCAGGACTGAATACAGATTAGGCTGTGTCCTTCTCTCCCGGGGGGAATTAAGGGGTTGACACCATTCCAAGTGCCAAGTGTATTATTATAACATGCTGGTGCCAGGCCTGTCTTCCCTGGACTATTAACCCCACTGTCCCCAAAGCACTATCCCACTGTCCCTCAAAACCATAAGACCCCAGAGCTTCTTCCCACCTTCAGCCCATACTACCTACATATCTCTACTACTGTCTCTCAAGCCTGTTGTACACCTACCACTTACTGACCAAACTTTGCTCAGACCTCTCCACAGTTCTTACATGAGTCCATGTAACCTCAGTTTATTTAATGTCTCTCACCATGATTAAACACCACAATGCCATCAGCGTATGAAGGGGTCAGAGTTTGACGGGTGCAGTGCTGTGCATGACTGTAGCTGTGCACTTTCTGAGAGCAGTAGGAGTGCAGCACTGTCAGCTTGATCTCTTTGCTGATGATAGATTGCTGTCCATTTTCAGTATTGGTAAGGCTCATTGCTCATGAGGTATCAGGTGGGTGGAAAGATTATCGGAATAGTGACGCTTTGAAGAAAGCGGAAGTTGAATGTGTCCTGTCACAGTATCCGTGGGTGTTTTTCTTATGAAATCTCAGTGAAGGTTGCTGGAAAACCTTCAAGAGTGTGATGTCTCTGTGTATAAGTGTGATTAGGTTTTCAACACTGTTGAGTAATTTACACTAGAGAGGCTTATTTGGTAGAATATACTGTACCTGGTGTATGTTTGGAACATTTTCTTTGATAAGTGTTAAAACTGTCAATGAGCACAGTGATGATGGAGAAAACTCAGACACAGAAAGGGGAAAGGGAAATTAGGCATAGAGGATGAATGGAAAAACACTGTCTTTTTTATAGGAGCTTATTCCTGGGTATTGATGGTCCAGAACCTCAGATAAAAGAAATGGGCAGAGAGGCAAGTTGGAGCAGACATCCACACATGTGGATTCAGAATAAATAGTGTAATGGACAGTCAGCCGTTGTGACTATTTTAAATGTCTGGCAGAAGTGAGTATTTTCCTGCATAAGATATTAGATTTCTAGGCTAGAGTAGTACTTAAGTGCTTCTGATTGCTCGTATTGTGGAATATATATTTTCCAACTATGGAAAGTGTTTTTTCTTACAGTTGCAATCACAGAATTTGATTAGACACCGGGAGGTAAAACAGTATTAGTCCGGAAGTTGGTGCTGTCACACAACATAGAAAATAACATCATCTATAAACATTATGGAGCTCACAGAGAAGAATTTATTTTCTGATCATCAGCACCAACACGGTTTATATAAATAACTATATTCATAGTGATATCTATCTAACTTTTTGTCATTGCTGTATATTAACACTCGTGTGGGTCTTGGTGTAAATGAGTACTCTGCTGTTGTTTTCTTAAGCCTGAAGACAAGGTGGCCTCTCCACACAGGAGCCGGTGTGGCTTCTGTTACCACTTCTGTGTTTTGGGCATTTAATTGCCACCACACATGGAAACATATTACTCTGGGTGATGAGATGCTAGTCCTGGAAAATTCCACGCAATAAGGCCTGTGGGTGTCGGTGCCATGTGAGCGATAATGTGTGGGCAGAGGCTTATTTTCTCTTTAATTCGGGCATGCCCACACTGGCACACACAGCCCCCGTTTGAGCTCAGTAATGAAAGAAACAAGCCGTCATGGAGGCTGGGGTTTGAGGTGTTGTTAAAGTCTTTGAGGTTTTCTCCCTGTGGGCCTCTGTCTGCTGCCCCGAATAAGAGGGGCTTTGTTAGATCAGCGACAGAGGCTTTGGTGAAGCTTGTTGGACAGGCCTTTCTCTGCTGGATCCTAGGAGGGCTCAATCCGGCCTATAACTAGGGAGGATTTCACCCACGCCACTTCATACTGTCAGACACAAAGATACAGATCACACACAGGCACATATAAACAGACGCTCTCTGTTTGTCAGATATCATCTGATGTTCAGAAACGCACAAAATTGCTTCAATTTAGCAGTGATGTCACAGCTAAAGAGGGAACCCTCAAAACACCACTCCAAAAACAGAGGCAGTATTTGATGTCTCACACAGTAGTGCATCAGTTCACATCTGCTGATAAAACTGCTGTTTACATTTTTCACTTTTAGCCTCCTCTTCTCCCCCCCCCGTATCAGCTGTGTTTCTTATTTCCACTATATATTTTATGTACATTTTCTAAAGATTGCATTAGAAAAGACTTGGAAATGGGAATATACAAAAAAAACCTTGTACTACATATGTCACTGTTATTGAAAAAAGGTGTAGAGCTTAACGAGAGATAAAATCAAGTAGTCAACATTTAACACAATTTTTTTTCCCCCTAGCATCTTCTCTGATATTCCCATAACATGTGAAACTTGGTTGATAGTCGACAGTCCATGACCAATGCAACACAACAGTTTACATGAAAAAAAGTGACAGAGTCCTTTTATGTAGTTTACAACAACAGTACCAGTCACTGTCCTCTGATGATGTCATGTACAATAGCATAGTTTATTTGGTCAAAACCAGTCAATGTAAATGTAATTAATTTGCATTTTTTGCATTAAGTTAATTTCAAATTGCTTGATGGCTTTTGTCTTTTTCATTTCTACCCCCTACCTTAGACCTGATACTGGCTGCTCTCCCCACTGACCTCTCCTCGATCCTCCTGTCCAATCAAAGCATAGCTTAGTGACCCATCTGTATCCCCTCTTGGCCAATCAAAAGTGCTTGTGAGCCGCCAACAGGAAGATGTCAGCATTCCTTTCTTCTCCTGACAGGAAGTCGGTCTCCTTAAATGCCTGCTGGGGAACGTTTTCCTTCTTTCCATCTTTTCCTTTTTCCCTCCCCCTGACAAACTGTGATAAACTGGTCATTAAAATGGCTGCCACTCTGCCAAACAGAGCTTTCTTTGTCAACTCTGAGTCCCATGTGTGAGAGAGATCTTCCAGGGTATGTCATTCTTCATGTCCCCTCTGTCTGAAACTCCCCACCCTTGACCGCTCAGTGGTGCAACCCTGCACAGCAGGAGCATGTCAGCCATATGTCTCATTCTTTACTTTCTCTCATTTTTCTCTTGGCTGTCTGCAGTACCCTCTGAGCTCTAGGGATCATCAAGATTTACCTGGCTGTGTTAAAATCATCTATGCTGTTGAAAAGACAGAGAACAGGCATGTTTTCAATGTACTGAACATGAATAGTCTGGACAGCAGCAGTGCTTGGCAGATTATTCTGAAACATGAACCACTTAGTGGTCCCTTCACACTCTGGCTCCAAATGTGTTCATTCAATTTGTTTCCCCCTTATGTGAGAGGTTTATTTTTCTGAGGAAAAGGATTGGTTTGGGCTGCTCAGTGGTTATCTCTGCATGGAACTGAGAACAGTTCAGCATGTCTTTTTTGAAAAGGCCTGCCAGTAGATGTCATCATTTATGATTAGTAAAACACTAAAAAAAAGTTACTCTATGGAGTGAACTATGAAGTGAGGAATGTGCTACTATAACTCCTGCACATCAGAGTGAAGTTCAAGTGTTACTCAGCTTTTGAATAGTGCTGTGTCAAACACAATGCTTTATGAGGAGCAGTGGGGATCTCTCAGTATTGCATCTGATGGTCAGCTATAAATGTTTGGGAGGGTGTTTCTAGCCCATGGTGGTGCTTTGTGTGTGTGAGGGGGTATGTGTGTGTTTGAGTGCTTAGCGGGCAGTAGAGGGGCTTGGGGCAGTGCCATGCCCCCTACAGTAGTTTATCTTGGGCTTGTACATGCCCCCCTTGGTGGGGTCGATCCTCAGGGCGCCCTGCCCCAGCACAGCTCCATTAGCGGGTGTGCTAACCTTGCAACAATGCTGTGACACCCTCGTTTTTCATCCTGCCCTGCCTTCAGCCTTCTTTCTTCCCTCAGCTCAACCTCAGGGCTTCCCAGATGAGTCAGAGGTGAGCAGGGCTCTCTGGTCTGGCTGTGAGACAGTCTACTGCCATGCCACTCAAAAGAGGAACTTAAAAAAGAGACTTTTTTTTTTCAAGTTTTTGCTATAGAAACAAGATAAAAATAAATGTAACACACTTTTTTTTGCAACTAATACAGTACTCATTAGTGCATTAGATATAAAAAACTGATATGCATGGTAGTATATGCTTAGATTTAATATTCAGGTAAAACAACATAGCTGAATAGATATTTGATTTGCATGTTTTTTATCTGTATTCCTGGAGAGTGAGTGTCATTGAATCTGGATGAAAGAGCAATTCAACCTTTCCATGTATATTGGAAAGACTGACTGCTCTCTGTCTTCATCCTCTCATAAAAGAAACATAAAAGAAGCTGTTCTTCTCTTTATCCAAAGTGTCGTTTCAAGTCCTACAAAATTGTTCCCGGCTCACTCCTCTTCCTGTTGCCTTGTTTTTCCCTGTGTCTTCTATTTCTCCCTTCATCTACTGTTTTGTTTTAGTCCTTCAAAATTCCACCGTCATAGTGGGAGCATTTAATCACTAAACACGTTAAGGGAAAAAAAAACATATAATGTGTTATAGGCATGACATATGGCACAGTACTTAGAAGTGAACTAAGGACTTGAGACATGTTTACATTTGAGTACTGAGAGCAGCTACTCGTTCAGCAAATGAAATGCAGATGACATGCCCTGTAAAATCGATTTAAGACAAGATCTCTAATCATCATCAATCACATCATCACTGCAGAGACGTCTATGGCATTGCTGTCTCTTTTTTTTCCATCACTGCAGATCACACTTCATGAATACATTTATCCAGGATGACCTTAATGGCCCAGTTTCATGTGGGTGTAAAAGGCTGTGAGTATTTTAGCTCGGAGGTTAAATAAGGCCTAGGGCATCATGACAGATACGTGTTCAGAGCTGATGATGAGATTTTTACCCAGTGAGCACCTTATCAGTTTTCCATGTTTTGGTATTCCTTCCTAATGACCTCCTTCCTTTAACAGGATAGTTATTCAGGATCCACTCTCTCACAGCTGTAAAAACTCTGATATCCTCTGACATTTCACCTCAAATATCTGATGAACTTTCGCCTCCAGAGTTCCTTGGAAAGATGAATAAATTCTCACTAGAGCTGCACAATTTATCGTTTAAGCATCGTCATCACAATGTACGTGTGCGTAATAGTCACATTGCAGGTCCTGTAATGTAGTGAGAAAATGAACTCAACATGTTCTCATGTAATTTCAAGGGTACCTGACACACTGTACACAGCAATCCACCTATTGCAATTGTTCTTAATCAGTTTGGAGTGAGTCGCTGGTAACAACATTGAAAAATGAGCAATGAACAAGAGAAAATCACCAAAAATGAAGACTTGGTTGTCAAAAAGAAAAGCAATGTAATTTGTCTGGAATCATTTCAGCATCAAGAAGGATGATATTGAAGCTTGTATTCTGTGTCGTCAGTGTGTTGCACCTGCTGACAAAATGAGAGGAAATCCAACTAATTTGTTTGACCATTTACATCGGTACCACACAGCTACTGTAATCAATAGCTGAGTATTTTTTCATATCGCAATATATATCGCAGTGTCAGTTTTTCTCTAATATCATGCAGCCCTAATTCTCACCAAGGCAAGGTTGCAGTGGACAGCATTCTACAAGTGGCAAATTAAGAAAAGACAACGAATTTAGACCCAGTGTGGTACATTTTGTGTGGCTGCATGTACTTGGAAACTAGATTTCCATCAGCATCCTCCAAGCCATTCATCTGAGCAGCAAAGCAGTCATCCATTCTTTCTTTTCTAACTGTCTCCTCGCATGCTTTTTGTATACCAGTGAAAAAGATTCCTGCCTTCTCTTCTTGGCAGGTGTTTTGCAGCTATGCTCGCTGGTTCTCCGTACATAATCAATCTACGCAAAGCTTTTGAAGGCGGTAGGAATAGAGAAAGCAAGGCCCGCCTGCCTTTCTAACACGCGCGGATGATTAAATGGATGTAATGTATATTCCTGCCCGTTTTGGCCTCACTGTATTTTGTGTTGCATGTCTATTCATCCCAGACACTACCGTTATCCATCATATGCACTACTGATGGATATCCGTGCCCTTCCTAAGCTGCCCTGGACACATACTTATTGTATCCTTTTACTGAGGCGAAGTGATGAACTCATGTGGCCCTGGTACTACAGTGGCAGATACTCAATAGGTGAATGAGCGAGGGGGGTTATAAAAAGCTGAATTACAGCACACGATACCCACCGCACTGCAGAGCAGAGTGCAGGAAGAAAGAAGGATGAAAAGACATGAATAACATGACAAATCAAAGTGCTCCGAAACGGCAAAATCTCTGAGGAATTACATGGTTGTTATAGTTCTTTACTTGAGCAGGATGAATGAATTAGTTTTTTTTTTCCGCCACTCAGGATTGTCTGTGATAAAACATTCAATCAGAAGTAGCCCTGGGTGATACTATTTTAGTGCTGGGTGCAGTGTCCTCCTGCATTCTTCTTTCTAGGGAATTTAGCCTGATTTATGGTGAAGCCTGGGCTACATAGATGAGGGTTTTCCTGCTGGTATGATAATCCATGTATGGGTATAATGAAATTCTGCAGCACACAATTCAAAATTTGTCATTGAAATGATAAAAGAACTAATTAGAGCTAGACACATATGGAGTTTTGTGATTTGTAAAAATGCACCTCCGTCCATTAGTCTCCATCATTTTATAATGCATTAAGCATTTGCAGTGTGGAAAAAAAAAAAGGAACATTTCCGTTGCTGTTGCACTTAAGATAAATTAAATACTTCCAATAAATTTTACCTGTGCTGAGAGGAAGGATTTACACAAGGGAAATGTATTGGGGCTAAACCCTTTATCTCTGGTCCTGCCACTTACTTTTATCGGTAAGATAATCAGATCCAGAGGAAACATCCTGATCTTTGCGCATTTCTCACAAAAAAAAAAAAACCCTTTCAATCTTTTAGGTATTGGATTTATCGCACATCTGACTTTATGTGATCCACAACTATTACGAATAGTGGAGAAATAAGGGCTAAATCTAATATTAGTGTGCTGTCTCCATCTGCGGCGTTTAAATCTAAGAGAAGCAAAGCGCCCTCATCAGCTGCAAATGTAGATGTAAGCCCCCTAATAGGGAGGCTTAAGGAGCGATGAGAGCAGGCCACACAATGAATTAGCTCCTGATTATTTGCTATCATGAGAGTATAATCTTTTATAAGCCGCCTTTTTTCCTAACCTGGTGCTGAACCTTGCTTTTACCAATACTGATAGGGCGACCCTGTTCGCTGGTGCTGTTGCCTGGAGCCTTACACTGTACTGATAAGGGGAATTCTATAGATGAATACCAGGAAATGTTACCACAGGACAACTAGAGGGTGGAAAATCCTTTGAAACAGTTCTGTGTGAAGAATGTTCTCCACATTAACTGCCCTTCGCAGATGAGCTAATCATGCATGCATACTGTATGTTACTCCATCTGGGGGGGGGTTTCCACAAGGACCTATGTGTGGCTGAGGAGGAGGAGGACAGGTGTGGCTGACAGGGTACCCAGGTGACCTCAGCGTGCCCTGGAGAGGGAGGTGCCTATGTGGGCACAGGTGTGGTTGGCATTGAGCCTCTGTGTAGCAGCGTGTCCCATGCAGTCACACCAGCCGGTGTGTCCTGGCAAGGAGCCGTGTCCTTCCTCTCGTCTGTCTTCATGACCACAGATGTAGAATATAGTGTGATGACTTACTTCATTCAGACTGGAAGAAATTTAATGAGCTCTGATAGAGATATTGATTAGGATTGTAGAAAGACTTGTCAGAGCGGCAGATGGATTCTTGTATCTCAACTTCATTTGTCAAAAGAAGTGTCCTGTGTTGGTACTTTAAAACAGCAGATGTGTGTAATATCAACGTTATTTATTACACTGGTCTACTTTTTTTTTTTTTTTTTTTAGAAATTATTTGCTTCAGAAATAATGTGTGCAAGAGTATGATTTTAATCGGTATCTCAATGAACATAAGCACAGTTTCAAAATTAATTATAAAACATTCCCTTAACTGAGAACATGATATATTGTACAGTGTCCGATAGAAAATGTTGATTCTCAATAAAAATTTTAGGTTTTGTGACAAATCTGTTGATGTGTACTAGCACTGTATATAATATATTTATATGTTACATTTTTTTACGTAAAAAAGTGAATGCATTCTAGTGTACAGACATTATTTTTTACAAATGGACTGCTATGTCAGAGACATTCCCTTTGAGGGATACCCATTCACCAATTAATTAATAGAATTTCACATTTTTACCAGATACTGTATCTTATAACCAATTAACACCTCTGGCTTTGTGTTTCCTCAGTGATGATGTAAATGTGGTTAAGTTTCCATTCTTATGTGACTGAAGGCCAATAGATACAAAGAATGGATGGCAATAAAACATATGGACTTCAGGCAATCACCGTGCAAATAATTTGGAAAAAATTGCATTTGATTTAGATATTCTGCCATGTTGTATCAGTTATCTCTCTTTTTTTTTTTTTTTTTAATCTCGGTGGATTCTTCATTAAACCAAGCATTGCGGTCTTCTCTTAAACCTCCACTTTACTTCAGTACCTAAATTAACCATACTAATGGTTCAATGTACATGTGAACATAATTGTTCCTAGTACAGTGTGATAACTACCTATTCAGATATGTTGATATGAAATACATTTCTCCTTTCAAAAATGTCATTATTATAGCACACATTTACAGACTTTGAAGAATCATTCAAACAAATGACTGGATTGTTGCAGTGCCACAGTGACGATAAGATTTTCCATTGCCATAACAGGTCCCACACCAAATTGTTAAGGAACAGTTTTGCCCTATAGCACTCCAACAGTGTGTTAGTGTCTCCAGTTTCCTAGACATGGGGTAGATATAAATTATGGCACAAGCAATTAATGACTTTTACAGGGACATTTGTTCTGTGGTTGTGTGTTTTTTTCCTTTTGAGAGACAATATCAAAGTGATATCGTCATTATACAATAGCGGTCCAAATGTTGTACATCAGAGATTTAAAATGTCCACAGGGGTTTGCCTCTTTGCAAAGACACTCCTCACATCTAAAACTTCAAGGACACCCTTTAATTTAAAGATCTGCTATAAATGATTAATTTAATATTGATGAATATTTAACATTTCTTAATAAATTATTATGTATGCTATTAAGCACTACATGTATCTGCATAAGCAGGACTATGAGCTCCTTGGATGGCTGACTCTTTTGAGCATGTGTATCTGCTGTTCGTGTGTGTGTGTGTGTGTGTGTGTGTGTGTGTGTGTGTGTGTGTGTGTGTGTGTGTGTGTGTGTGTGTGTGTGTGCTTCAATGTGTGAGTGCGTATGTCCATGTGTGCACCACGGGAATTGTCTTGCTCCGGTTGTATTTTGACATTTGATTTATGTTAGTGAGAAACCATTTTCATGCAAGCCATTATGCAATCTATAAAAGCGGGTGTGTGGTTTTCACTGAGCATAGGGACCTGCTGCCGCATCGCTAGCATACCAAGTGGCTCTTCTTCGTAAATTTCATTACACTATAGACACTCCTGCAGCTCTGACCATAAGCTAAAGGTGCCATTGGTTAATGAAGAAGGCTGTGGCTAAGTGTACGTAGATAGATGCTGGCATCACCATTGAGAGGTGTTATAAATATGTGTGCATATTCCAAAGAGATGTGAGACCAGACTGACACTGTTGCTTTGTCCATGAGATGTGACTGCACTTTACTGACTTGTAAATAAAATGAAATCCATCTGCATTAACAAAAGAGCGTGGGAAGAAAACCAATGAGCAAGAGGTGGATAATTGTATAGATGGTGTATACGGACCGAAAATGAGTTAAAAGGAACTTAATTTGACCTAAAATTATACAGAAAATTAGAATACATGGATTTTTTTTTTTTTTTTTTAATTATCTAGATGGTCATTAAGTTCGCTAAAGGAATGTTCTTCTTTTCATGGTTAATGGTAGATGAGATTTAATTTGTGCCAGGGTGAATAACATTAAATTGTTCAAAAAGAGATAAAGAGAGTGGCCAATCACCCCCACATTTAGAGAGAGACAAAGAGCACCTCAGCTGTAAAACGACCCAAGGATAGGTAGAAAGAACAGAGTGAGACACACATCTCTTTCCCCGAATGACCTTGAATCATGACCTGAGATTAATTTAGATACTATATTCTCTTTGTCTCTCTGCCTCTGTCTGTCATTTTCCCATTCACTTACCATCTTTTCTCATGTGTTACACTTGTTGTTTCTTTTTCATTAAAAAGTCTGATATGTGCCATAAAGGTAATTACTTCACTCGGATTTCCACTGGTTAGAAATAAACCCGTGCTTTTAAGCATATTCTTGGCAGCGTGTTAGTGTGCCTGAATATAATGTTAAACTGGTATTAGATGGAAATGTTGGGCTTTGATTACCCTGCTGCATCATTCCACCGGCGCTCCATTGTACCACTACTCCAAAGTGCATTTTAATACCATACAAGACTTTCTTAAATCAGTTTAAATTCGCCTACACACGTCTCAGACCTATTCATCCACACTCCAATCCCTTCATGATACTGAAAAGAGATGCTTTTTACATTGGAAGGCAATACAATGACAATTAGATTATGGTGGCTGCACTTTGGTCATCCATGCGGCTGCTCTGACCCCAATGATTGGTTAAGCTCTGGCTGCACGGCTCAGCTGGGAGACAGAGGTGGTGCTCATGGCAGCTCCATTGTTCAGTGGAGAACTTCTTTATGTGCAGCTGGTGTTGCCTCTGATGTGATTTGGCCTTTCTACCCTCCTCACTTTGGATGATAAAAAGCTTTCCTTCAGGGGCTGACTCGTGGCTCATACTGTAGGCCCATGGAGATATAAATATTAGTTAAAAGAGCACTGTTGGACGCCAGGACGTATGGGTACCGAATTAGGTACTTTTATTGGTACCGACCGAATTCTGTCTGTACTATCAAGTGTTGATTTGCATAAAGTGAAACGGTACCACATTTCAGTACTTGAACGTATCCTTGTGCTTTGTGTATCGAGAACAGAGTGGAGTGTCTTGAGCTTTGCGGGGACAAGTCCAGCGGTTGTGGACATTTACTTCGGTGGTGTCTGCCTCGTGTTCACACATACATCCATGGAGTCAAGAACACCAGACTCCGTGGGGGCCTTTACTTGCAGGCCTCACGGATTACCCAAGTTGGGTGGGTTAAACAATTCCTTAACTGTGGGTCCCACGGTTTGGGGAAAAAAACAAAAAACCTGAGCCACGTATCACTAACAGCAACACCTCAAACCTGAGGAAACACTTAATCAAACATCATCCACACCTGAAGGCTGAGGAATGGACAATGTTGGATAGAACCAATGGAGCTTAGGCTATGACCCCAGCACCAGGCACCTGGTGAACATGTGTAGTACAGTTCATGTACAGAAATTTGTTTTAGTTTAGCATACTTTAGTTTGAAAAATGTTATATATTTATTTTTTAATTATTTGCCTCAACCTACACACAATTTTTCTCAAGTTTTACGATGTTATGTTATTTCACTTATGATGTTGAGAAATAAATATTCAGAATTCAGAAGGTTTTGCTATTTTTTTAATAGAAAAAATGACTTTAATTATCACACATACACACAAAAAGTACTGAAAACAGGTACCTGTTTACCAAAACAGATCCCCAGGTACCAAGTTTCAGTACCGTATCGGTTTAAATGTAAAAGTTACCCATCCCTAGTTGCCAATGATACTATGGGTGTTTTCTTTAATCTTCGATCGTTTTGACCCATCTGATTTAAAAAAAAAAAAAAAAAAAAAAAAAAACTCCTGTAGTGCATTTGACGTTCAGATAAAATTTAAGTGAACTGTTGATAGACCAGGTCAAAGAACATGTCATGTGCTTGGTGTTTGTTTTGTTTTTTATTCCCTGAGTCAGTTCTAATCTACTGCAAAATATATCTGATGAAGAGAAATAAGGCCTTGTCTCCAATGCTCTACATTTACATGCTCCCTCTTACACATACCTCTACTCCAGCGATACCACAAGACAGAGATAAGAAAGCGTTCTTTCAACCACCCCCTTCGGTTAAGTCACCATTTCCCCATTACTTACCTAGTATCATATCATTGTGGTTGGGAAGCAGAAAAAGCCCCGTATACAGCCTCGAATAAACCACATATAACTGACTGCCCTTCTTCAGTTGTAGAATATTGTTTCTTACTCAACCCATGAGGCTTTCTCAGATTGGCTAAGCATCTGCCTGTGGTGCTATTTTGTATCTGGTGCAGGCTGTTCTTCCTCTCCTGTCAAACATACAGCAGAACACATAGGCCTGCTGTCAGAGAGTATTTTCCAGCAGCCAAAAGGTTTTAAGAAAGAGAGACAGAAGCCTCCCAGCATTCAGCCTGTTTGCTCCACACCTCTCAGAGCTCTGTGGGTACGTGGGAGAGAAGCTGTCTGACAAGACCACCTCTCCTGCCAGACTCAGAGAGAGAGGGTGGAGGAGGATGAAAGAAGAGGGGGGGGGGAGAAAGAGAGAGAGAGAGAGAGAGAGGAGCCTAGAGACTATTTCCCTAATCTTTATGTATTAACAAAAACAACATATTCACTCAAGCTTGCCAAAGCTTTCACAATCTCCTGAAGGAGGAGAGAGTTGGACAGGATTTGTTTATCTATCCGATAGAGACTGTGTGTGTG
>JAPTGZ010000018.1:42420547-42435614 GCA_029814645.1 Fowleria isostigma
GCTATGATGCCTGATAGGAGCTTCCATGTGGTGCTGAGGCAGGTTATAGGCCGGTAGTTAGATGGTATTGTTCCCTTTTGGGGGTCCTTCATTACGAGGACTGTCCGGCCTTGGGTTAGCCACTCTGGGTGGTTTCCCGACATTAGCACTTGGTTCATCTGTGCTGCTGGGCGTTCATGGAGTGCAGTCAGCTTCTTAAGCCAGTAGGCATGAATCATGTCGGGCCCCGGTGCTGTCCAGCTCTTCATTTTGGACACTCTGGTTTGGATGTCTACTAGGGTGATGATTACTGGGTCTTGTTCAAGGAAGTGAAAAAGTAAAAAAAGATTCATGGATGAAAATAATTGCCAGGACAAGACATGTCGGGCCAGATTTACTGAAGGTTTGTGTGTATCAACAAGGGTTGCATCTTTCAAAGGTGCAAAATAGTGCATCTGAGCCAGTTGGTATGTTTAGTAAAATGAATATGTAATATGGGGTGTTTACCCACAAGTGTGTTTGAACAGGAAGGAGAAAATGTAAATATATTAATGCAGCATACGCAACGTGATTTATCAAACAAACGCAATTTTACTGATAAAAACTGCATCTATATTTAACATGCCTCAAAAGGATGTGGAAAGGAGGTTTGCGTGCATTTGTGAATGCATTTTTCACCCTCTACCACCCTCATCACCCTCCTCTGAACATTTATGAACGAATGAGGAAACACTCATTAAAACATCACCTTGTCTGCAAAATGACAGCCTTGTGGACGCATTACGCACAGAGATCCACGGATCAGCGTGAATGAAGGGTGGACCTATAAGTGTTCCTATCAACAGTAGTTTGTCATTTGTCCAGTGTAAATTGTGCACTCAAATCCACTGGACTCAAATCCATGGTTCGCACGGAGAGAATGAAGCCAAGTGCAGTGCCTGGTGCATTCCAGGCGCAGTGCGCTCATTCCGCCTCTGCTGTCTCTCCCGCGTCAGGGGATTTAAAAATCCATCACCAAGGGGTGATGTTTTGATGACAGCAGTCCCCGGTGTATGACAGACATCGCTGGACAGGACCATAAGTACCGCAACATAATGCAACTCTCTCTCTCTCTCTCTCTCTCTCTCTTTCTCTCAAAACTTCTGGCAACTTTCCATTTCTTTGTGTATGATCATCATAATGGACTTTTACCATTAGTGTATGTTTCCAGTACACTGTCTTTATTGCGCAGTGCTGTTCATGAAAACTCACACAAAATCCTCATTTAAATCGGGTGGTCTCTACCACGTTTGCACCTGTGGCCATTTGCACAGGAAATCTTGACAAATCACCCGCAAACCGCGATCCAACCCCTCACGCAAAATTCTAGATGGCACTCACACATTCCGACAAGCAAAGTGGGATCCTAGTAAATCTGTTCTGTAAAGATGATGATCATCTAATTTAGTTTTTTGTGCAGCACATATTAGAGATTTATTTATGGTGTGCTTTTAGTCAAAACTAAAGACCTTAAAAGTGAGTTACTGTGTATGTGGGTACAGGCGGGTGCGGCTTGGACATGTATAAATGTGGGCAGTGTGTTGGGTTGTGGTAGGAGGAGCTTCGACCAAACACCAGCTCCTATCATTCACTGACAGAACCGTCTCTAAGAGCTGTTACATTCACGACCAACGCATCACTAATCAGAATACAGTCTTTAACCTTGTCCACTAACAAATGGAACTAATGTTTTAAACCTTTGCCATTATTTTATTCAAAAAATTAAACATGTTTTATTTTAATATTACAAGAGCCACAGCAGAAGGATGAAAGAGACACATGTGGCTCTGGAATCGTGGGTTGCCGACCCCTGGACTAGCCTTTCACAAAAAAATGTGAATCACCTGAACAAATATAAACAACCCAAAATGTCTTCAATATTCTGCCTGTTATTGAATGTTTTGTGTATTTGTCAATCCACTGTGAACTGTAAGTTGCAACAAACATGTGAAAATGAGAAGATGAGGCAAAATAATGGCATAAATGGTTAAAATTGCACTTTTTTTTCTTAATTTCATTTTTTTTCATAGTTGTTCATGTTTATCACATTTATTTAAAGGTAGTATGTAGATGTAAACATTGTGACAATATTTTTTTTCACTCTAAAACATAGAAGTTAGACATACAAATTTGAAATTGACATTATTTTTATATTATTATGTTATTATTTTACTGATATGGCCCACTTCAGGTCATAGTGGGCTGTAGTTGGCCCCTGAACTAACATAAGTTTGACACCCCTGGTTTAGAAAGTAAATGTATTGTCACTGTGATTATTAAAAGTAAAAAAATGTCAGTGAGAGAACCAGTCTAATCCATGGAATGTCCAACTTTCTGTAATGTATTTCATTTTTATTGGTAATTATGTGGTGGAGGAACAGAGGAGACGGTCTGATGCAGGTTGTTGGGTTAGTCTGGTTCTTTGTTGTTTGTGTGTCGGTGCATTGGTATATGTGTGTTTGTGGTGCACAGACGGCCCATACATCACATCCTCTTTACAGTGTTTCCCTGTGAGTCATTTGCATGTCATTACAGCTTTGTTTTATAAGTGAGTGGCTATTAAGGAAGCCGCTCCATAAAACGCCTGTTAAAATGGAGGAAGGCAGCAATACGGATCTTAAAACGCCAAGAGCATTCTCCATTTTCTCACCTTACATGGTTGTTGAAAAGTGTGTGTGTGTGTGTGTGTGTGTGTGTGTGTGTGTGTGTGTGTGTGTGTGTGTGTGTGTGTGTGTGTGTGTGTCGGTAGATGTGTATGAGTGTGTGTGGTAGAGAGAGAGAGTGCAGAGAGAGAGAGTGCCCAGATGTCTTTCCTCTGGGACTCACACATCTGTTGGGTTTTTTAATGACAGCAAAAATTCATGCAATCCCATTTCTCTTCCCACTTTCTCTACCCTCCCTCCTGCTGCAGTCCCTCTGTTCTTCCTCTTTTCACACATCTGGACTTCGGTGTTCGAGCCCTGGTGTGGTCCCCATCTGTGAAGGACGACACAACTGCTGGCTAAATTTTTACTGTCTGGGCCCCAGTTTGGAGAGGGAAACCAGGGAGCCTGTGTAATGAAACTGCTCTGTCTTGGCAATTTAGCATGGCGTCTACATTAATCACATTAATCTAATCATCAATCTGTTCAGTTTTTCTTTTATTGCCTTTATTGATAAACAATTTCAGCAATTCTTTTATGCTTTTCATCATATTTAGCTGTGTGGGATGAAACAAATGCAGTACATAATAATATATTATTATTTCATCATTTCACATTAGATCATCTCATCACAAAAACACAAATGAAAAGGTCTTGCAATAACTATTCCCTCATCAAAGCCTAATATATTTGTAATGTACAGAGAAATGTTTTGATATCAGTGTCAATATACAGCACATTAACACCAAGAGTTTGTTTTCTTATGAAAGGTGAAGTCCTTCTTCTAATGAAACACCACTGAGCACTGCCTGACACCTTATTTCAGTTGTTTAGGTGGTTTGGGGTGTAGGAGGCAAAACCTCAGTTTGGGATTGGAAGCATGTGGCTCACATCTGGATCTGCTTACAGTGTCAAGGAAGGCGCTTTCGTGACAGCCAGGCACGTGGCAACAGAGGAAAACCTTTGCAGAGAAAGTGTCCCTGTAAATCACTCGTGAAAGAAATGTTATTGTGGCGAGCAGTTTTGACAAACTAGCATTGTATGTATACCAGACAGGGGAAGAGAGGTTGTGCAGAGTTTAACATCTTTTGACGAGTGAGTGCAGAGGTAAGAAGTCTTGGTTTGGAGAGAAATTTTCAGATGTCCAGTTTTATATGGTGTTATTCCCACTATAAACCCTTAAAGTCTAACTGTGATTAAAATGCAATTAATCAAGTGCAGTCAGTTATCTCCAAACCAATATCTTTGTTTGCAAGCAGTTCGAAACCTGTTGTGTTGGGTTTAAGCTTCTGTTTAATCAGGGGTCTCAAACATTCAGCCTGGGGGGCCAAATCCAGCCCACCAAAGGTTCCAGTTTGGCCTGTTGGACGAACGTACAAAAATGACAAAGAAGACATTAACAGTCAAGGTTGTCAAGGTCATTTTAGTTCAAGTTCCACAAAGCAACCACTGTGATCTCAACTAAAATAATTACCAATAAATAATGACAACTACAGATTTTCTTCTTGAAGAATTATATAAAGAAAGTGTAAGGTAAAAAAAAATTACATCACACTATGAAAATATTTACTAACTATCCTTTCACAATATGAAAATAAATACATAAATAAAAACAAATACGAGCAACTTGAAATTTGTAATTTTAACAACATTCTGCCTATTATTAAATGTTTGCATAACATTATGTGTAATATACATGTATGTAAAGCTGAGGCATAATTTTGTCAAAATTGCAGTGTTTTTTCTAGTTTTTTTTTCAGGCTATTCATATCTTTTTTGTAAAATGTAAATATTTTTATAATTTCATGAAGGTTTTTTATAGTAAAACATAGAGAAAAACTTGAAATTGTCATTATTTATAGATTAGCATGTCAATATTTTACTGGTCTTGTCCGCTTGAGCTCAAATTGGGCTAAATGTGGTCCCTGAACCAAAATGAGTTTGAGACCCCTGGTTTAGATCGTCTCGTCAAACAGTTGGAGAACTGAGATTAGAACAACTGGTTCTAATTAGTAGCACAAGGACTCGTCTGTTTGCAAAGGTCTGTTTGTGAGATTAAATTCCTTTCCATTCTTCCATGCATACGGTGTATTAAATAAGAGCTTTTAAAGGTTAGTTCTCAGTCACTGTATTTTTCTGAGTTGATCATATGTTTCATGACTTTCAAAGTGATAAGCTGCTGTATGTACTACATACTCTATGTACCATTCATGTGTCTAGTTTACACTTTGTCCTTTCATGACTGTACTTCACCAGCACTTTCTCTTTCTTCTACCTCACCTGCTAACTCCTCTGTCCTTCTCTCAGTCCACTCTCTCCCAACACTGTTTCTCACAGCTATTTCTCTCCCTCCCCCTCTGCCCCACTCGCTCTCATGGACATGACAGTGCGGGGGGATAAGGGAAGAGTAATTATGGTTCAGTGAGGCTGCCAGGTGTGATAAATGACTAATAAGGGGAGCGGAGCCCTGGGTCCTCTAAGGAGGACTATTACAGTCTTATCAGCACAGGGCTGCAGCTCACAGCCTGGCCTGGGACAGAGGCCCTTGTAGCTGTGCTCGCTCCTCTCCTAACCCTTTCACCTCAGTCATCCTCCGCAGCCAGAATCAGTCCAGCCCACCTCAGAGACAAGCTGCATTTAACACTTTAGCTGCCACTTCACAGAAGGGCTTTGAAGACTACACGTTTGTCACCAAGGTTCCAAGGCACAGAAACTGTTATTATACGAGAGTAAATTATGAAAGGATGTGACACAGTGTACATGGTTTTTGGACTGTTAATAAGGCCATCCAAATGCAGTGGTATTTGAATAAAACAGTTCTGACTGTGATTATCCAAATCATTTTGGCTATTCATACAAAATAAAAACAAAATCAATGTACTGCACAAGTTTATCAATAAACAAATTTCAAGTAATTCCCAGCTTTTATATCAACCTTTTAAGAGCTTACAATATAGCGCAAATTACTCTTTCTTATTGTTTCTAGAGCTGCATTATTTTGGTAAAAATTTGCAATATACAATATAGGTGTACCACATTGTGATAACGATAATATTGCGATATTTATTGTTCACAATAAGAAATAGCAATTTCATCTACAAAGAACAACATTCCTTAACAATGTTAAAATAAGCCAATTTGTTTGAATGCTAACTCAATTATTTATCATTTAAGACAAAATACTGTACTACTACATGATTGTAGTAGTACAGTATTTAGTTTTAGTGTGACACAATTCTGTGGTAGAACCTGGTGATGCTGTTACCATAGACCTTCACACACAAAGACGGTCAAATATTTGGTTATTTTATTCACATATAACAGTGTGAATAACATGGAGGTATTTCATAATAACTAGAGTTCCAGAGTACCGCCATGTTTGAGCTTTAACAAAACAATATTCCATCAATTGTCTGGTTTGGTAAATAGTGTATATAAAAATTAAATCTATAAATATAAATGTTCAGGCCTTCGACAAAGTTCTGCTCTGAAAATATTCAAATCTTTTTAACATTAATAACATGTAAACTTACATTCAACCAGCAGCAGTAGCATTATTTCAGTTTTTATAACAAAAACACTATCATGTTAGAGTGGTAGAGAAAACCACTCTGGTATCCCATGGTGTGGAAAACAGAAAGTTAATGAAAAAAACAAAAAAAAAACTAAAGAAAATAAATTACTGCATGTGTTTGTAATATCAATATTGCACACTTTGTTTTCACGATATCAATATTTTTGAAATATATTGTGCAGCCCTAATTGTTGCCTATGTATATTTTCTGCTGGGTGGTTATCATGCATTTTTTGTAGTTACTTTTTGTTAGGAGAATCACTCTTTTTCCCTTCACTTTAGTAGATGACTGTTGAGAGCTTTTTCTATAAGGTTAAAAGGAGATGTATGACACATCAAGCTGCAGAAAATGTTGCTGTGGTGACCTCTTCCTAGCCGTCACTGCATGGACTATCTGTGCAATTTGTACCAAACCGCAAAAAAAAAAACCTGATGAATTTAAATGACATGTTTCTTTATTATCACAGTCATATTTTAGTGCTATCTTATGGTAAACAGGAGAAATATTTTTTTTTCTTTCCGTTACACCTCTTATACAACTAAGTTATACAAGTCCCATGCAAAAAGACTGCTGCTCAGGCCAACAATGTGCACATTCATAGGCAGCTGAATGATATCATGTCTGGTTTAAATTGCTTTACAGTCATTTTTATCTGATGGTAGAAAGGCTCCCTGTATGCATTACTACAGAAATATGGTGTTAAAACATGATAAGGCCTCACTAAAAACCCTACAATATTACCAGTTCTGCTATATCCTCATGTTTGTGTCCTCCCTGTAGCCTTCACAATAGAGAGGTTCATATTCTGCCCGTATTCTGCACTGTTTTCTTCCACTGAAAGCAGCAGTAGCAGTCTTCAGTGACATCATCTCCTTAGTCATTAGTAACATCAGACCAAAAAACTCTTGTGTTATTAGAAGAAACTCGCTCAAAGGAGCATCTAAAAATGGCTAGTTAAAAATAGGTATTTAATTTTCTCTAAAAGCCAGAAAAACATGACCCTCAAACATTACACACTTTTTGATTTGTGGTTTTCAAACCTATTGGGTAGACTACCTATTTATTTTCCTTTACTTGTCTATGTTAAGCCGACAACAAACTAACCAAAGCCGAACAGACGTCCTTTTCTTCTGCCACATTGTGGAGCTCCTGGGGCATCCCAGGAGGAGGCAGAATAATCTCCAGTGTTCTGGGTATGCCCTTGGGTTGTCTCCTAGTTGGATGTCCCCACAAACCCCCCACACTGAGATGTCTTGGGTGTATCCTGTTCATACAGCCCTAAAAATAACCCAGCTCACATAATGTTTCACTGCAAACTAAATTGTGTCTTGGCTTTTTTTTTTTTTTTTTGCAAGAAAACACAATTTATATTTGTAGGATGTTTGCCTTATTTTTCTTTTCCTCAGTGGGATGGATGGATGGTGGATGTATGAAATCCAGGACTTGGTACCAGAGACCAGAGTACATACAGTATCTAGACTCCTGTAATTTTTTTAAGATTAGGTAATGAAAGCACTTTGGTTAGGAACTCCATGGTGAGGTTTAAATATTAATAAATACAATGTGTGTGTTTTTATCGCATTTGCTGACTTTTTCTAAAGCAATTCTCAACATCTTTAAATAACAATAAGTGCTTTATGTGTCAAAAGCTACCCATATAAAATGTAGTCGGAGCATCAAATAAGATGATATTGGGATTTTTCAATATTTTCAAGCAAATTTCAATTTAGTAACTATCAGGTCAGAAATGTTTTTCTCTATGATCTTTAGTCGAGACATTAACGCTCTGTGGACTCATAGACACTAGGGCTGCATGATAATGGCAGAACAAAAAGTGTTGTGATAGTGATAATATTGCAATTTTCTCATTCACCTAAAAAAAAAGACAATTTCATCTACTAAGAAAGTACTTCCTTAACAATGTTGAAATGACCCAACTGTGTGTATTCTGACTCAGTTATTTATAATTTAAGACTAACATACTGTACTAGTCCAATCAATGACACAACTCTGTGGTAGAACCTGGTGATGCTGCTGCCAGACACAAACAGTCAAATATTTGGTCATTTTATTACCTCTACCAAGGAAGTTATGTTTTTGCCGGCATTTGTCTGTTTGTCTGTTTGCAACTTTACGCAAAAACTACTGGACAGATTATGATGAAACTTTCAGGACATGATGGAAATGACACAAAGAATAATCAGTTAGATTTTGGGAGTGATCTGACATTTTACTTACGTTCAAATGTGCTAATTAGGTGAGTGGATTTACTCCTCCGCTCTCTGTTTCTTGAGTGCCTGGCCCCTCCCCCTGCTACTCAGAGGCAGAGCAATTAGGGGGGAGGGGCCCCCCTCCCTCTGCCATGACCAGCGTTTGTCTTCTGTCTGTTTGTCTGTCTGTTCCCAACTTTACGCAAAAACTACTGGATGGATTTTGACGGAACTTTCAGGACATGATGGAAATGACACAAGGAACAGTTGATTGCATTTTGGGAGTGATCTGACATTTTACTCCTGTCCAAATGCGCTAATTAGGTTTGAATGTCTTTCTTTTTCTCCATGTGGGTGGGGCTACCTGCGCTTCACTGAGTGTATAGGGAAGGGGGCAGTCTGTCTGTCTGTTAGCAACTTTACACAAAAACTACTAGATGGATTTTGGAGAAGTTCCAGAATTTTTTTAAAGGATTCTTTATCATTGGGAATAGGACCATTTTCGGTATTTGTACATATAACTCCAAAAAAAAAAAAAAATTGTCAGAGCACTGATACAAATAAATGTAGGATTATTACTTTGGTGTGAGTCACAATATGGGGGGACTATCATGGTTGGCGGAGGTCTGCGCTCTCAGAGTACTTTTCTAGTTCACATATGTAAATGACATGGATGTATTTCATAATAACTAAAGTGTCAGAGTACTGCCACAAAAAAGCTTTAACTAAACTATATTCCATTGTTTGTCTGGTTGGTAAATACTGCATATACAAATATGATTTTTAAATATAAGTGTTCAGACCTTTGCCAAAGTTGTGCCCAGTTTCCGTTTTTGTACCAGAAAAGTTATCATAAGAAAGAGAAAACCAGAGTAGAGAAAACTGCTCTGGTACCCCATGGTGTGGAAAACAGAAAGTTAATGGGAAAAAAAAAAAAAAAAGTTATTGCACGTCTTTGAGATTTGAATATTGCACAGTCCCTTATTGTGACATTGATATTGTTTGTAATATATTGTGCAACCCTAATGGCCACCACCTAGAAATGTCTCCATTTAAGGTTTAATTAACAATTAATTAAATGGAATAATTCTTCAAATAAAGTGGACATGTAAAGTTAGAGACTGATCTCATTTGTAGATGTTGTGGTGGAAATAAGTCAAAGAAAACTTAGATTTAATACACATACCTTCAGAGAGGAAAACTTGGATATTTCCAAAACAGTGCTTTTCTGAGCCCCAAAGGAAAGTGGAAAAGAGGAGGACCAAGGGTTTCATGGATAAAGTCAGCACAGATAGAATTGGATCTACTGGGGCAGTTTTAATCAGAAAGAAAACACCAGATTGACAAGGGTTGGAGATCAACTGTGGAGGCATTGTGTGCCCTTTGGCACAAAAGGACACACATTTAGAATCGCAATATCAGCCAATGCAAACAGTCAGTTGAAATGTAACAGAGTGGAAACTAAAGGTCAGATTTAGAATGAATTAGAGTGAAGAAAAGCAGAAATAAAAGAGGTGATATTTTGGATTTTGTAACACTGAACAGACAGATAGAAGTACTAAAACAAGAACATTTTTGTATTCTTTTAAGTTTTTTTTTTTATAGTTCAGAATGAGTAATCCGTTCATTTCAAATGAGTACACACAAATCACAATCTTAATATCGCTAAGAATAACCAAAATATGACTTTTTTTTTTACTTTGTCAATCCGCCTTAATTTCTTTCACACATTTTAGACAAAACCTGACTTCTGAACCATTACCTCCTCTGTTTTTAGGCCTGAGATTAGGATTTGCTGACTCATGTTCTTGTAGCTTAACATGACTAAAATCCACTTTGAGAGAAGAATAAATTTCCGTCTTCACTTCTAAGTGCCTTTCTTCTACATGCTCTTAAACTGTAGATTGGGGAACAGTAACACTATTTCCATCCTCTTCCTTGGACTGATGTTTTCAGAAGGAATCAACAACAAATGAAGCTAAACCTGCACCAACACTTTTAACCCCCCCCCCTCCCCCATATAAAACTCAGGGCTAATTCATAGCCCTCTTGATTACCCAGGGGAATTCTTTTATCTCCCTCATTTCATTCTTGAAGCGCTCAGTGGACATTTTAATGGCTGCACTTTCATCGTCTGTCAGATATTTAAATGGAGAAGTGCGTGTGTGTGGTGAGGAGTGAAGCAGTGTGGGGACCCTCTCAGATTCTGCATGTCAATCTTTAATGCCTAGAGATATGGACGCGCTCTGACCCCTCACTCTGTCATTCTGACTCTCCCTTGCAGAAATTGACCTCCTGATAATCATTTCCTGCTCCTATCTGCTGTAACGAGTGTTCCAGAGCACTTGGCAGTCACATGACCCAAAGAGAGCCATTAAGGTTGAGAGATTGACCCCTCTGCAAAATGCTGGGCCATAGAGCCTCCCTCTGACATATGGACTCCAGTTAGACTGTCATGGCAAGTGAATTTCACTCCGCCTGTTATGACCGTGAACATCACAGAATGACACGTAATAGAGGGTGGAACCATTGGTATAATGTAAGTGCAAGATGGAGTCATTTGCCATTACTGCTTTCTTTTGGTAGTTAGAGGTGATGAAATGTGTGGCTAAAGAGTCACAAGGAGAATGAGAAGCATGTGCTAAATGCTGCGTTCTTTGACCAAATTCTGTACTTTTTTTTTATGATTTTTTTTTTTTTATTGCTTGCTAAAGTAGTCTTCAATATTTTGGCTCCAGTGCCACTTTCCTATTAAGAACCCCTTGTGAGGCTGCTTATTGAACACTGCTGCTTATCACTGCTGCTCAGGTTTAGCACCGGTTTAATGAGGCCCCAGTTTCCTGCCTTTCTCTTTCCCGGACCACACAGCTACAGCCACATGCATGTACACACCTGCTCCACGGCGGTAGCTGTTCACAGATGACCAGACACAGGGAGTTGAGCTACGGGAGCCAAAGTCAGACGAAAAAAATTACTCCTAAAAAATCTGATAATACATGGTCCATCTGCAGCTCTCTCCTGTCTGTCCAAGTCAAACGACTAAATATAATAACAAGATTCTGTCAAAAGAGTGACATCTGATGGATTCTGACAGTCAACTGGTAATTACATCTGTGATTAGCCAAAGTCTACTTCCTGCAGTCTGAAGACGTCTTATTTCCTCTCAGTTGAATTACAATACGCTGAAAGGTAATTATAGATTTTTCTCCAAACTAGTAAGCACCGAAGCTTGACAGCAAATAAAGAGCATTTTTGATCATCTGGACTCAGAGCCAGTTCAGACCTTCCTTGCAAAATTCTGCAAAGTGGTCCCCCTACCAGAGGGGCGATTTTGCTTACAACACCTAAAATCTACCTTGCCAAATTAAAATTACAGCTGTTCTTCAACCATTTGGAGGACAGATAAAAGAATGGGCTCTTTGTAAAGCTAACATCCTGTAGTTTGTACTGTAGCAGTCACTTTTGCTCTTTATTTGACATGTAAAAAGCTGTAAAAAACACAAAGAAATTTAGATTTTTTTTGCCTGAAATTTTTTTTGTGAAAGCAAGGGTGTATAAAGCTGCAGTTAGTAGGTATGGACTGACACACACCTTTTGCCAACAGACCAATGTCTTGGCAATTTACATTTTAAATTTGAGAACTTTATCCGTAAAATGGAAAAACTTTAGAGCATTTTTTTCTGTGGGTATGTTTATGGGTTTTACAGAGGGACCATTTGGGGAATCCAAGTAACCAAATTTGGATAGGTTTGGAAAGAAATGAATATAAATAATAATAAAAATCAATATAAATAACAAATAATATACATATATGCCCATACTCAAAGACCTAAGATGTAGTTACTGATCAAACTGAGTGGGATAGTGAATGCGGGTGCCCACTTCATTGATTCAGACTCTTTTTCTGCCCAACCTTACAACACACCCTCTGCTGGAGTATCCGAACTAAAACAAGGTCATCAGAGTTTCCAAAAGTCTCGCTTTTAGCAATCCCCCCCAAAATAGTGTGTATGATAGGTGTAAAAGTAGGACGGTAAGAAACAAATTCAGCTGTAGGCAAATTTTTATTGATCTGCTCCAAACTTTTGGGGGTTTGTTTCTGGCTCATGACCTGTGTTTTTACCCAATTCCATGAAAGTTGGGGCATACTGAGGAGACGATGCATAGAAAACAACAGTGATCACATATCCACCTTATAATCATATTTTTTTTTTTTTCCTTATAAAGAACCTCTCATCATACTCATATGATACGACTGCTTTGCTTTCTAATCCCTATATTTTGTCTGACTGCATGAGGTCATTTTGTTCTGCCTGTAAAGAACCATTTGAGAACAGACCATTTCACCGTATTCAAACAGTAAGAGAGGAAGTTAAAACAAATCTCTGACCTTCTGGATCCCTTCAATTCTCTAAATATATACACTCAATTAACTCCAGATGCAAATTCTGCTTAATTAGTTTACTTAATCCTGTCAAGAGTAATGGCCACACGTCAGTGGTCCTCAAATGAACATTTAATCCTTTTGGGGGCAGCTCTAATCTTTTCAAATTAAAAGCTAAATAGTCAAATGTGAACATCGATCTAATTACACACGGATTGCTCCGGAGAGTGCTAAAAATTAAATTTCACATATTGTCCCCAGCCCATGTTGATATGTTAGAGTGTTGGCAAAGGTGTGCACTGAGACAAAAGCCTGTGGTAATTATTAATTTACAATTTGATGCTTGTGTGTGTGTGTGTATCTTGTATCCTTTGTACGATGTTAATTACTTACATTATCAGTGAAATAAAGCATAACTAATTAGGGTTGGACTGATTTATAAATTTAGCATTCATTGGTGATAGCTAACAATCATCATGATGTTGAATCATTTTCCTCCTGGTGGGAAAAGTTGGGTTTTTGGCAAGGATTTTGTTATACACTGTTCATCTAAGGTCAGAGGTGCCATCAGGGTTTTGAGGCCCAATGGAAAAAAAACAGAACAAAACAAAAACAAAACATTTTGGTCCCCACCACTTGGATGCCACAAACCCTAAAAATACAGCACAATGCAGGCATGGATCAATACTCAGCTTCCAATAGATTTTATGATCTCATGTAAGATTGATGCAAAAGGTACAAGCCATGTTTTACATTTTATTATTTTATTTTTTAAATAACAGTATTTTTCCCATTGATATATAACTACAAATTAAATTAAATTTTACTTTTTAGCTCTGGCACCTGTTGTAGTCCTTATATATATATATGTATGTATTCTTGGGCCCCTGTCAGTCATGTCCCCTTAGAATCATTGTGACTTTTCCTCCCCCTTTCGGCACCCCTGTCTGTGGTGTCTGCAGTTATCCATGTCACAGGAGTAAACAGTGCACTGTCAGAAATAAACTCACACGCTAGTCTCTATTCATTCTGAATATAGTTTCTTCTACTCAATACAGCTCAGTGTACAGTAACTGAAGCGTATACTACCACAGACTGTACTGCTGGTTCCAGTCTTTTTCTCTTGCTCACCTCCAGTAGCACACCTTAACATAGGGCAGAGATAATCTTATATTCTGGATTAGTTTCTATCCAGGTAAGTAGGCTATAAATACTTGTCAGTAATAGAATAACACAATCTCCACGTTGGTATTGCCTATAGTGAGCTGAAGTCCCATATATGAACGGTGTCGATGGTCATATGTGACATCAGCCACCATTTACACATAATGATATTGGTCAGCTTAAATGTTTGTGGTTATAATAGTAAAAATTTACCATTTACCATTTAAATAAAACATCTAGTTTTGTGTTGAACACCTCAATGGACTGCATCTTTCTTTGCACGTAAAAATGTCGCAAGATCAAAACAGCTGCTACGTCTTACACATATTACTTCAATCTCCATGGTGAGGTGAAAAAAGATTAAAAGAAGTGATAATCACTACAATCTGGTCATGTTGAAGCTGCAGAGACATCTTCATTGACTCTGAACAGATTGTTAGATAGACGTTCTGCTCTGTTGACTAGTTATATATTTTATAATGTGATACTTACAGGAAAAAACTTATTTTCTTGATTTGCAAAGTTATCTTTTACACTGACAAACACTGATATAATGATGGTAGAAATCAAAGGGGATAAAAATAATAATTTTTTGTATTTTCCATAAAAAAAGGTCCTGTGGGCCAATCAAAAAGGGGGCAGAGCTACGGCTGGCCCCCTTAAAGCAGTGTACACACCTGAATCACTTCTGTCATGGTGAACAACTTCGAAGTGTACTCCATCAGAAACAATACATACAACAAACCAAACCATCACTCAGGCCTTTTGGGAATTCCATGCAGCTGTAGTGTGATCGCAGCAGCAACAAAAACTGTGGCTGCGTGGAATTCCAAAAAGGCCCAAGTGACGGTTTGGTTTGGTTTTGGTTTGTTATGTACTGTTTCTGATGGAGTACACTGATGAAGTACACTGATGGAGACCTCTCGTTGAGAACACCTGCCCTCATTGCACCCAGCCTGTGCTCATCATCATCCTGGCTACCATGTAAAAGGAGGTTCTTTCCTCACTTGTGTGGGTGACAACCAGAGAGTCAACACCATCAGCTGGCTCATCTGTGTTCCGAGTGATTGTGTG
>JAPTGZ010000018.1:42444894-42458137 GCA_029814645.1 Fowleria isostigma
TATACTCATTTCAACCCTGAAAAACAACAAACGTGAAGGTGGTTTAAGACTTTCATAGAATACTGTAGATATATGTAGAAAAGGTCATATTAAAGTGTTTTTTCAGAGGGATTGAGATTGTGTGCAATAATGATTTGCAGAAGCCATTCATTAATTTTAACTGGGTTAAGATCTTAGGTTTAACTTTTAGGTTTAGGTTGTAGTAATAAACTGAAAAACAATGTGACTTGTTTCAAACTATTACTAGTCTCTTTTTGTCGAGAAAATATAATAAATCAGTCACTTATCCAAAATTAGCCATTTTGAGAATTCTTGATTATGTTTTGTAACTTTAGGAAAAGAGGATGAACTTATTCCATTGTAGCTGCCATTTTCAGATCTGCATAGTTCATATCGATAGCTAGATAAACATCCCTGGGTTTCCTATTACTTGTCAGTTGTTAGTTCTTGCAGTGAGTGTGACGGTGACACCACAACAGTGCATCGTCATCATCGATAGTAGAGGTTAATTCATAAACGTGAAAGTGTCACACAGCATTATTCATCATTCTGAAAATCTGTAGGTTCTTCTCTCTAACCACTTAACTTACAGATGGTGTCTTTTGAGTCTTTGGCACTACTCTTCAGTCTTGTGGTGTTACTGTTTGTTTGAGCTCACTAACTGGGAATCTCCCCTGACCTTCAGAAACACACCAAGAGATAATGTAATCATGGTCAGGGAGTCACTGCTGTCAAACACGTCTCTTCCCTATGATGAACGCATGCTGTGTGAGCGTGTCAAACATCACACACCTGAACACCTGTCTGTTTCTGTCTTCAACCCCATCTCACCTCCATCACGCAGGACAAGAGAGAGGAAGGACAAAAGCGGGGGAGGGGCTTTGAAATATTCAATGAAGAGAAGATACCATCTACTGAGAGCAACAAGATGGTTCCGGTGGATCTCACAACACTGTCTCCTGCAGTCGTAATAATTACACTGTTAATTTGCCAAAATAGAGGTTTAATTAGACTCTTTATCAGTGTGTGGTTCATGTGACGAGGTAATTTGTCAGTTATCAAACCTGGCTGACTGGCAGCTGTGACAGTGGGCACAGCTTGCACTGTGTTGGCCCCTGCAGCGTCCTGTTACGGGGTCAGCGAGGCCTGGCTGTGACGCTGTGGGCTGCAGACAGGGGGTTGCCTTCGGTGTCAGAGTCCTCTGTGACCTCCCTCTTGCATCCTCTCATCTCTCTGGCCTCCTCATCTCTGGCTCCTGTCTTCTGGAATGAAACGAGGTTAACTCTTATCAGCGGGAGGAGCTGGCATGCAAAACATGTCTCGCATTTCACGCTGGGATAAGAGTTGAGAGGGAGTGGATTGATTGCATAGCACGCACACAGATGCATGTCTGTTGTGTGTGTTGAGTTGTGAGCAACGAGGATAACAAGCAGTATCACCCTCTGTCATCTCCAGAAATCCTTTACATGGGCGGGCTCTGACTTTTCGAACTTTGACTTAAACCCTCGCCGCTGTGAGAAAGCGGTGTTGACGGACATGTGATGAGCATGCCCTTGCCCTGTCCAGGTGTACACAGAATAAATATTACACTTTATTATGAAGACACAGGCGTACGGAGGAGGGGTGTTAACCTGTTATGGTCAACTATTCTCATTATCTCTCTCAGTTCATTATCCCCTCCACTGCCTCCATTCACCGACCCCAAGCCTGCTCTCCTCCTGCCTCCCCTCCTCTCTCTCATTCACTTTCTCCTTCCCTCTCACTCGCTCTCTCCCTCATTTCTCTTGGACAGAGGTATGGGTGAGATCATAATTATGTTTTGACACATGGCGTTAGCCCCCAGAGCGCTTGGATTTTAACTCAAAGTGGGAGTTGTCAGTGCGACAGCCCTTACTGCTCTTAATTGGAGGGGAGGACCAGGAGGCCCGCCCACAGACCAGGGTGGCAATTTTAATGAGGTTATGTTTGTACAGGAAGTCAGAGTTGTGACAGGAAGAAACTGTCACTGGCCTGTTAAAGAGAGCGGCTGACATCTCAAAGCCTACTGTGTTCGTCAGTGAGAGGGGAAAACCTCTCCACTCCTCTTTCTACAGGTGGAAGCAGGCAATTAAAACAGAAATGAGAAACTAAAAAACACCCGGGGCCGCCACACTATTTTGAGTGCATCGCCAATAAACACCAATCAGAAGAGGAAAAGCTGCTGATAGTGTAATAATTGCTAAATGAAATGAAATACTTATTAACCCCCCCTTTACTTGAACACGACTCAGTTGAAAAGAAGCAATAATTACCCCAACTAAATAGCAATTACCTCAAATCGGCGGAAGTGTGTGTGCTTCTCTGAGTTTGTGCCTGCATGTGCACACAAGCGTTTGCTTCCAATTTTGCATTTGCATCCATTTTGTATGTTGTTGCACGTCTATTGGTTTGTACATCTTCTGTGTGAGTTTGCAGTTTAGCCCTGTTTTAAACGGTGCTTATAGGTTCCAGGAGTTGCTTTAGTCTCAGCAAAAGGGGGAGAGAAGGTGCTGAAAACCAGGCTGCAGACGTCTCTAGCCAAAACACTGGCCTCAGTGTTCTCCAGGTGCACCCTGTTGAGAAATGGTGCTGCTGCCAGAGATATGTGGCTGTTGGTAGTCTGCCCTAACAAACAGGCAGTGCACCACCTTTGATCTGCACCACCCTCAAAGTGAGAATCCCTCCAGCTCCACTTGTACAAAAAAAAAGTCCGTTTACAAAATGTATTCCATTCTTTCTGTAGGTAATAAAAGAAGCCAAACTACTGGCCTGACATTTCATTTCAAACAGACATTTATTTGGAATGGGGGCTGTGTTTATTTTCCTAAGTAGTTTTTGAACAGGTTTGAGTTTCACCAATGCTTTTAAGCACACATGCAGTGTGTGCCGGCATCCAACCCAAATGATCACAGAGATCGTAGCCATTTCCTCTTGGTGTGTCCCTCCACAGCCCTCTGCATGTTGCGCACACACACCAGCTTGTTTTGAAGACAGGGGGAACTTTGCAGGCCAGGAATTTTGTGGCATGTAAAAAATATTTTTTGTACATAAAAAAAAATGCTCCTGTGGTTTTGATCTTCCAAAATTTTTCACACTGTTTAGTTTAAGAATCTTTAAACCCATAAAGACCCAGCACTACTTTTGTGTCGGTTCCCAACTGAATTTTTTTTTTGATATTTAGCCTTTTAAACTCATAAAGATCCAAACCTCCACTATCTACCAAAATCATGTACTGATATAAACTGTTTAATCCCTGTTTATCCACTAATACATGTAAATAATTGGTGTAAAATACAGTTACTTATCTTTTCATGGTCATTAGACATGACCTATTTGGACATTCAGAGCTCCGTAGTTACTGTGGAAACACTGTTATCTTCGACAACATTTATTCACCAGTAAAACCCGTGGAGTTGGATCAATGACAGTGGATGGACACACTATTATATTCAGTTAATAATAGATTTTGCTGAAAAAGTCACTTTTCTTTCAGTTTTCTCTGTTTTTGATATCATGACAATTAACTTTACTCTAAAGAACATCTACATGAATATTAAATTAAATGTTGGAAAATACCGGATTTCCACTGAAAAAACACAAAATATGGAAGATAATATAATAAATGGTGAAAAATCACTCAAGGATGGTTAAATATAGAGGAAAAATGAATTTGGAAAGTGCCACAAATGTCACACTGGGTCTTCTGATTATGGGTCAAACAGAGATACAGTATATTGTGTTTGGAGCTTTATATGCAGACATGTAAGAAACTTTTATTTTGGAAACTGGCATGAAGACGAGCAAAATGCCAGCTGGGATGCTTCTGACACATGTCACAGTCTTGGGTTTGCTTCCCTTGGACCTAATATCATGAACCTAATAGACACTCTTTGTCCACTGTGACAATATGTGGCTTCACACAATTAGAGAGGACTCTTCCTGCCATACTATAGATAAGCATCACCTGCTGGCTCTATAGATTGGAACAGTGCCTTCAAGGTTGTCTGGAGGTCTTTCTGTGTTTAGCCGCACATTCACACAAACACTACAGAGCTCGCTTTTCTAAGGAGAAGCAAAGAAACGTGGGAGGATCTGTCATGACCTTGGGCGGCCTGGGTCATGTGGAGTGAGATGAGGATGGGGGCACAGTGTGTGGTCTGAAGCAGAAAGGGACAAGGTCACTCTGTCTTTAGATGGCGTTGGGGGTGCTGTTTAGTTAGTTGACATGGACCACAGCAAATGGGCTTATCAGGAGATATGGACACCAAGGTGAGAGGGGGCAAAGTCCCATTTAAATCCAATCTGAATTTAATGCTATGGTGAACATGATTCTGTCCCGTGTTACACATCAAAGCGTACTGTGAATGTCTTCTCGTGTTCTGATTTGGAAAAAAACAAGCGAACAAGGTGCCTTTTAATAGCTACCCCATCAGGATGCAGGGTTTTGTAACAAGCACACCAGGCTGTGTTTCATTAGATTGTTTCCTTTCAGGGTTTGACCATTGTTTCGCTGTTGACTGAATCTGTGGGAACTGAGAAATACAGAGATATGAGTTCTGAGGTGAAACTGCAGCAGGAGCGTGAAGTATGTGTCTCTGAGGCTGGATTGCTTGCATGCGTAACGTGTGTGTCGGTGTGTTTTTGGTTGGTGAACTCATCCCACCTATGACATATTCGTTGAGGTGTTGAGATCTGATCTGACTGTGATCTTACCACAACTTACTTAACTCATCTCACATTCAGCCCCCGAAAATTGTCATGAGTTTCAGTGGAGAGCTTTATTTCCTACTAATACCTTAATGTGAGAGGAGCTACAACGTGAGAACTGCAACGTAAAATTTTGCACAAGGAATATGAGAAAAGAAAAAGTGCACATTTTAACTCGATTAACCCATTTGTATCCCATTTGCTACACCAGGTTTTGAGACCTTTATCTTATCAATGATACAAATACTTTTCTTAAAAACCTGTTCTATATTATGTGAATTATCATAATCCCACTACAGCCAGTGGAAAGTTTGTTTCTTTTTTTGTTTGTTTGTTTTTGTTTTCAATATGGCCATTAATGTTAAATTAATCAACACACATTTTGTAGGAAGGTCTTCGGTAATTTTCAAAAAAATTTACATCAGAAAGAATATTTATATTGTTATTCAGTTGAAAATATTAAAATGTTTTTAAAATATTGATATTATGGTGCCATTCAAAGGAAATAAAAAAGGATGTGAAAAAGTTTAAGCTAAAGAAAAAAACAAAGAAAGTGCTATATTTTCAAAATGTTAGTGGTAAACATTAGGGGTGTCACAGTTTGTACCAAACAGTTTTGATTTAATACGAATGTGTGCCAAATGAATATATGTAGCTTATGTGATGAACACATACACTCTGGGAACAGGGCAGCTGCGCATTTTGCAGAGTTTTGCAGCAGCAAATTCTCAGTGTGACACACAGGAGCCGGTTGGAAGTTCGCAGCATGTTAACTTATATTTTCAGTTTTCGGTATGTTGCAATTTTGTGGCACAAGAGCATTTATAGTAAAAGGTTTTTATTTTTTTAACTCAAGTTTGTAAAATCCAGTGGACTTGTTCCTCTACTCCCTCACTGTGTCAGTTATGGTGTGTGGTCATGTTCACGTTATGTTCACAACACATTCACCTCAGGGAATACTGTGAGGCGTTCAAGACCACTCGGTAATTTTACAGTGTTTGCCATAAACAAACATTGAACATTCAAAAATATGTAACATCTGGGGCATCTGTTAACGCACAAATGACGTAATGTTTTGTAGAAATGTCCTGTGTCCCAACAGGTAGCTTTGGAGCCCCCCCCCCAGACACACACACACACGCACACACACACACACACACACACACACACTGAAGACCCCTGGACCAAAAATGTATTGAACCAAAATTTTTCTGTACCATCACACGCTGAGAAACATTGTTGTGACCAAAAAGTTGCCACAGGAACCCCAATGTCTTGAATATGATACAAAAAAAAATACATCATTAACAAAATGATATGGCAATTTTTTAAAATTTTGAATATGTTAAAAGGCCTAATAAATATTCCAGTTACAAAAAATTTAAATATTGTGGCTGGTTTTTAATGGGTTAGGTTTTACAGGGTTAGTTCAACAAATATTTATCCAGATTTGCAGTTCATTTAGCAAATTGTAGATATATTTCTATTTTCAGTGTGGTTGGTCAGGAAAGAGTTAAAAGGTCATAACTCGGGTGGTGTAGCACAAAGAAAAAAAACCCTGAATTAAATGTCAGTTTTTCTCATGTAGATGTGTTTGCAGATTGATTAATCTAAAGGTTTCCGGTAAATCCTTCCGTCGCCGTTGTAGAATCATGTCGAATAGTGCAGACTTTGTGAGTCTCTACAGTGATCACCTCTGGTTAAACCAAGAATCAGTAATGCTCTGAGGTCCACTTAGCCTGGCTTCTCTAACATTAATAATGCAGAACATTTTCCTAATGAAGGAACATATTTTTTCTTTTCCATTTTTCTTTCAACATGTTGGATAACTGTGTTAATCAAGGCTTTACTTTCAGATTTCCTCTCTAATGGCATATCCAGTGGAGGGAAAAGGTCACGGTGGTAATAGACTGATCTGTAGTCCTCGGGGAGATTCTCTCTTTCTTAGCGCTCTCTTTCTCTCTCTATCTTCTGCTTTCTGTGCCTCTCTCTCTTCTTGTGCTCAGTTCCAGACAGACAGTCTCAGTCCCAGACATTCTCATCTGCCTCCCACTGCGCTCAGCCCAGCTCGCCAGGATTTCAATCACAGGGCCAAATGAAATTATTAAGAGGTGTTAAACTTATTAATCATTAAATTAGCTAAATGATCCTCCAAGTACAGCCCAGATGAATGACATGTCATTCTGTAATGCAATTTGCCTCTGCAGCAGGTGAAGGTCACAAGAGGGCCCACAGCGCAGCAGTTGATGGCTTCTTTTCCTTTTTTTTTTTTTTTTTTTGTGAATTCTCATTTCTTCTCCTCATTTTGCCATGCCCGCCGTTAATTTTTATCTGAAGGAACTCTGTAGCACAGTGTGTTTTACTATAGTGCACACACATTCATTAGTGCAGAAACATAAAAACTGCAAAAAACACAAATTTAGTCAAATTTGATGTGTACTCAACACGTGTCATCATTTCCCTTTTGATAAGAGAGACACACTAGCGAGTTCTCAAGTTTCATTTTCCTTCTTATCTTGATGTGATTGGTGGGAAAGTAGGTGAGTATATGTAAAACACAACACCCACATAACACCTATGTTCTCTGTGTTTGGTGTGCTCAGACAGTCTCTTGATATCATATAAATATCCCACGAGAACTCGAAAACAGATAGCACTGAGTTTGTCACCCAACGGCTGATTCACTGTTGTGGAAGTTTCTCAGTCTGCTGATATTGCTTTCAAATGTTTGCTATTAATATGATGAATTTGAGCTGCTAGAATCACATGTTGATATTAATTATCATATCACTTTGACAACTGTGGATTCAGCTCCTGTTTAGCATCATTTCATTGAGTCATTATCACAGTCATAGGATGAGCCTTGTCCCCTTTTGATGCGCCACGCCTCTTTTTTTTTTTTTTTTCCCCCTTTTCTTTTTAATGATTAATCTTCATTGTAACATCTCAGAGCCATTCAAACTACATCCGAGCCAGGCAATCAGTAAAGTTATTACAGAATTTACAGAAGGCTAACAAAGCGTACCTCTGGTCTAACAATTACAGCTGCAGTTAAGGTCAGTGCAGTGGATGAGCAGGCTGAGTGGATGGGGGTTGGAGGAGGGACACACAAGGTCAGATTATAAAATAATAAAAAGCTTTGCACTGGAAATTTTTTAAATTAAGTCAATTATATTTTATATTAAATCCCAATGGATAACTTCAGATGAGCGGTTAAACTCCAAAATGTCGTTTGACGTGAAGACAATAATATACATTTACATAATATACATCTGACGGATGTTTCTGCCCAGTGCTGCCATACCTGAATGTGTGGGTTTGTGCATAAGTGTGTATATGTGTGTGACATACATGCCAGTGGTGCAGATTACAGACCAGAGGGATTTAAATATCATTTTAATTAATCTGCTCACCTGAATTTAATGAGACATGTCCAGGAGCTGCATGCATTTGTGAATATGTGCATATGTGTGTCTATGTGAGGTCTGGGTCTGAATGTGCATCTGTATGTTCAAGTGTGCATGCCTGTGACTAATGAAGTTCATTGCTGGACTTCAAATTGCCTCCTTCATTTGGTCTGTTGTGAATTTGCATAGCCCGTCTGAATCTTAGCCAGAAACCCATGCAGAATCAGGATCAATGACAAGGAGTCTTGATGTGTGTTTACCTCTCTCACATCGCAAACTACGCTACTTTTATCTAACAAATGAGTGTTTGAAAATCGATGCCATCTGATATTAATACAAGTATGATTATATTATTAGTCTGTGATCAATATGGAATTGATTCCAATGCAAACAAGGGATTAGAGCTTTCCATGTTCTCTGGACAGTTCAGCAGACATGATCTGAACATGTTCGACGGGCTGACCAGCTGGCCTGCACAACCTTGACCAAGTGTACGTCAATATGTGATTGAACACAACATAGAGGTTATGGGAAAATATAGGGTCTGAAGTTACCAAAATCAAATGTCTTTTAACATAATGCAAATTTATATTCAGAGTTTGGCATAAGCATGTGAATTTTTACTGACTGTGGGTTCCTACATAGGTATGGAAGTATGGAAAATAGACTCAAATGTATGGACTGTTACCACTGTTCTAGTTTCTAAAACATACAATTATGAATATCTAAAAAAAGAAATGGATTGATCTGTTTTTTTAAGGTGCTTGCTAGCGCAGCTAAAATGCTCTTATCCTCTTCCAGCCCATTTGAAGCCCCGCTCAGGTGTCGTCATGTTTCACTGCAGCTTCTACGGACAGGTGATGTCCACACACTGTTTGTGAGCGAGTTCTTCCACATGCCTTGTTGAGCTCGGAGTGGGTAGATGTAAATTCTCTGGCAACTGGCTCATAACTCCCTAATATAAAGACTTTCTGGATAAAGATCCCAAATGGATAAAGAAAGCTAAATGCAGATTTTGCGTGAAATTGCAACTAGTCGTTGATAAAGTTTGACTTTGAACCCTCCAGGTGCTGTAGTTCTGTCTTTATATTAATTTTGGCAGAAATCAAGTGAATTTCTAAAACCAGTTTTAATTTCTTCTTAGTTTGTTTTGTTTTATCAGTAGTTATGTAGCTACATTTGCACAAACAAGGTCAAGACTTCCGAAGAATGTCTCTTCAAGTACGACATCAGCAGCAGTGGTTGTAGTCCATACGGCTAATTTCCGGTTTGGTTTTAAACACATCTAAAATATATTTACACTTAATATTTCTACACACTTGTCCATTAAAGACGTGTATACTTTTACCACCTTAACTGGCTGGTCTGATTATGATTTAATGAATTTTTAGGGATTCCCAGGGTCACTTAGTGGACTTGAGAGTGACAGTGGTAAAGTTAGTATCAGAAGTGGTGGTTCTTACCGGTTCTTCTTCTCTGTCCTCCTCCAGGTCAGACTCTGACTCAGACCTATGAGGCTGAAGGACACAGTTTGCCATTGTTGCAATTATGAATTATTAATTATAATTTTTGTTATCAATAGACCAGCATACTGTATCCTGAAAATTACAAAGATGGCTGAACAGCCCAGTCAACATCCTGAAGGGGGCGGGGTGTAAAGTGGATCATTGTATTTAAAGGGCCAGCACTCAAAATCATCCGTTTCATTTTATTACTCAGAAATGGACTTGAAGATGGACTTGTGGAGTTGAATTAATGAAAAATTCAGACCAAAACAGCATTTACAGTTTATGTAGACCACAAAGAAATGTTTCAAAATGAAATTTATTCTAAAAAAGCAAAAAATCTCTCCTTTAAAACAAAACAAGCCATGTAGTGAATTTATCTAGGTTGGTTCTTTATTTATTTGTATGAGCTACATTACCTAGCTATAATCTTTTGGAAATTATTTAGTGACATAATGGCATACATATTCAGAATAATGAAAACAAACAGTTCCATAATTTATTGACATGATACACATTTATTTACTCAAATGTCAGAAGTTATTTGCATTTTTTTTTTTTTTACCAAAACATCTGGAAATCAGGGTCTAGAAAAAGTATGGAATTTTGACATTTGACACCATGAACATCTATGACATGTTTGTATAATGTTAAAGATCAGTGCAGATGTGTGTGTGATTCTGACTTTTAATTTTAACATCAAGGCTCATCATTTTCCAGATTATTCTTGAGCTTCTTGCTCTTGATGAATCTAAAAGAGAGGAATTTGGAGAAGGATGTTTGTCCTTATGAGCTGCTAAAAAAGTAAAAGATGAATATCCATTAGCTTATACATGTTTTCATGCTCTGTGTCTGTGTGTGTGTGTGTGTGTGTGTGTGTGTGTGTGTGTGTGTGTGTGATTACATTTTCCATTGAATTTGCATTCAGTGTGACTGTTGTCAGAACACGGTAGTCAGTGTGAAAGACAACAACAAACATCTGAACACATTGCCAGACATTACACAATAGGCGTACACAAAACCCTGCCTTCCCCCTATGAAAACTGCCTGTTTTTTTGTGTTGTGCTTTTGTTTTGTCCAGCCTCATTTGTGATGGTATTTATCTCAGTAAAGGATACAAAAACCCTCGCTCTTGTCTGAAAGAAGAGTCATTTACAATCATTTACATTAACAAAAACTGTATTTTACCATTACAATACACCCAGACAATAGCATATATCTGTCTCGTTTATTTTGTGCATCAAATGAACAGAGGTGCACACGCTTCCATTGTTCTGGGTAAAATGTGCCACAGACATAAGCGTCTCCCCCTGCACTTTGTGTATTAGATAATGAGAAGATGCTGATAAGTTCCTCAATACAATCTACTCCCCATTGGCTAATCCACATTATTCGGTATTGTGAGGATCACAATGATGGCTTATTATTACTCATTCAGAGCTCAACAATGATTTAAACATTTACAATAAAGGAACAAACACACCGTCTCGGATCACTCATCCATTTAAGAAGATGCCAGTTCTGTACTAGTGGCAGCTGTTTGCTGCTTGGAGGATGCAGATTATTGTTAGTCCCAAAGAAATGTCCCACTGTTCTCTGTGGCAGAAACCTACCTTTGAACAGCTGGATGATGGACGAGGAGAATGCAGTGTAAAAATATACCCCATGAAACAAGGATGCATGATGTATAGTAGATATCCCTGTGGTGTGAGATGCAAACAGGTATGATTATACACACTGTTGACTTTATTTTTTATTTTATTACTATGTATTCAACAGACCTTATTCTTTCTCCACTGTCCTGATTTCGTTTCTTTCTGTGTCTTTTTTTGCATTACATACACTCAAGGATACAAGAAACATCAGTACAATGTGGTATTGTTCCATTCATTAAGGTTGAAATCAAGTTAAAGAATAATAGATAATTCTCTCAAATGTGCTAAAAGTACTTTGTTTTTAGGAGTAACAACAGATATTTACGGTCAAGGATGTATGATATATAGTACGGGAGTGAAGAAAAATGATTAGACCATCCTATGTTTTCAACAATTTCTTGTTCATTTTAATGCCTATACAACTAAAATTTAATTTGTTTGGACAAATATAATAATAACAAGAAAAATAGCTCATAAGAGTTTAATTTCAGAGCTGATATCTATCCATTTTCCATTGTTTTCTGGATACTAACCAAAATCACATAAGTTATGGCGTACCGACAAAAACAGTGCTTTTAGATATTTCATGTTTTCTTTTCTGTCTGTTTTAGTCACATGAGACACACAGGAGTTAGTACTTGATTGCATAACCATTGTTTTTGTTGACTTGATGAACAAATGTTTTTTTGTGATGTGGTGTGAGATGCAAACAGGTATGATTCTACATACTAGACTTAAAATTTTTTTATTAATGTATATTCAACAGACATTATTATTATTTCTCCACTGTCCCTTTTTCTGTCTTTTATGCCTTTTTTTTTTTTTTTTTAAATCTTGTTAGGTTTGTGTCGAGTTGTATACACTCAAGTATACAAGAGACATAATCAGTACTTTGTATGTGGTGTTGTTTTATTCATTTAGGTTGAAACAATGCCAAATTAAATAACAGATAATTCCCTCAAATATGCTAAAAGTACCCTGTTTTGAGGAGTAACAACAGATATTTTTGGTCAAATGTAGGGAGTGCAAGTACAATGTACCTGCAAACTCATTAATCAACTATTTGTATTTCCCAACTTTTCTGTCATACAGAAAAAAAAAATTCAAAAATCAAAATTCATCAAAAAAAATTGTTATACAATCAAGTGTTAACTCCTGCGTATGTCATGTGACTAAAACAGAAAATAAAACATAGAATGTCTAAAAACACTGTTTTTGTCAGTACAATGTCACAGATATCGATGTAAGAACTTATCTGAGTTTGGTTATTATCAAGAAAACCATGGAAAATGGATAGATATCAGCTCTGAAATTAAACTCTTACAAGCTGTTTTTGTTATCATTATATTTGCCCAAACAAATGTCCCTTTAATTGTACCAAGCATTAAAATGAAGAAATTGAAGAAAACACTGAGGTGGTCTAATAAGTTTTTCTGTGACTGTAGCTTTGGATGCATACTGATTTAAGTTTATATACAGTAAAGGAATGGAGACTGGAACTTTATCATGATGTGGACCAGCTAAATGTTCCCATTTCCCCAGGATCTTATAAAGAGAGAATATCTTCTGTTTAGCTCATCCATCCCTCTTCTGTCAGGCTCCTGGGGTATTGAATTTCACTGACACTTGGGCCCTTAATGAGAAGCAGAACGACACCTTCATATTATAGCTTGTGCCCTACCTCTCTCCATTTCTATGACTTGCTTTAATAAATTACTGTCCAATAAGAACTTTTATGATCTTGGCATATGTTGCCTTTTATAGGTGAAAATAATTGCGTTCCCAGATCACCCTGCTCATTCTGAACATGAGAATGAGACTAGCGGAGCCTACAAAATGAGATAGTTTCACAGTGTCTGCACAAGTCCTTCTCATTTGGGTCGTTACACCTCCCCCTTCTTCTTTCTCAGTTTCCTGGCATACCTTCACAAGCACCCCCCCAGCTCCTCCA
>JAPTGZ010000018.1:42458481-42469266 GCA_029814645.1 Fowleria isostigma
GAGGTGGGGTGGGGGGGTAGAAGGAACACAGAAACATGTACCCTGCAGAACAGAGAGTTTACACAGAGTTTCTGACCACAACACTGAAAACAGAAAGGATTCTCCTGGTGTACAGCGCATGATAATATGATGCATTACATAGGTTTCTGCTGACATACCAAAGCAGACAAGAACTCGCGAGGCTCAGAAATAGAACGACTCTTCAATCATTTAGAAAAATGTGCTGGAGTCGGCTCACAAATTGATGTGGCTTCATTATCGGCATTGTCAATTGATTACACCTAGGGCAATAATGAAATAACTAATTGAATGTGTCCTCTTGCGAACAATTTGTTGAAATGTACAAAACACAAACAGCCATGTCTTGCAGCATTCGCTCCAACTCTAAGACACTTTTAATGATGAGGACTGAGTCTGATAACCTCCACAAACTTAGACTCCTGCTCTTGTTCTTTAGTGGGTGATCACATTTCTGGAATCACATGTGGTCGTTCAGCAGAAAAAGTGAGATATAAAAATCATTAGTCAAGTGTTTGGCCAAAGTCAAGGTGAAAGTGAATGTCTATGAACAATCTAACACAGCTGGGAGACAGGGGTCAAAGGTCATTCTTTGTGAGACTGTGGTTTCTTTGAATTTCAGCAGGAATATAATGAGGAAAATGAGGTTATATGAGGTACAGCCCTTTCCGATTTGGAACTGAGGCTGTTATTTCTCTGTCTTCAAAGCCACTCTTCTGACAAAAACAGTAATTTTTCCTCTCAGAGATACTAATCTTTGATTACTTATTGTTATTTTAACACATCATTTTGGATTCAAGCTAACCCTTTAAAACAACAAAGTCACACAATAACACAACCATGCTAACCGACTGCGGCAGCGGTAGACCAGCAACTCATAAGTTCTGTGAGGTAAAATTACTGTTTTTGTTCAGCTTTAAACAGAGTGATATAATTGCTTAAGTTTCCTCTTGGGGTGAATTGTAAACTGGCAGGATAAAGTGGTGGAATATTCTAGCTTGTACTAAATGTAATGGTGATTATTATTTAGATGAGCCTTACTTGTAGGTGGCTAAATATTACTTCTTTTTCCTACTGTTTCTAGCAGAGCAGGACATTTCTTAGCTTTCATGGAGTTATTTGTCTCTGCATCTCCAAACTGGGGCTGTGTCAGTTGTTATAAACTGTCCCTAACATTAACTATTAAGGGTGTAAAAATATCTACAACATTACATTTTATAAAACTGTATCGATAGGAGAAAAAAACCTGTATTGATTTTTAAATGAATATTCTGTGTGTTATGTTCCAGCTCACGGCCGCTACATACCGGTGTTTTAATCTGCTGTAATGTATCTAAAGCCAGCCTAAGCAAAAACAGGAAGTAGCGACAGTGCCAGCAAAACAAACTCTTGACTTCTGTGGCACATTTTGTCTTGTCTAATAAAGAACAACATAAAGAGATCAACTAGAGCCAAATGCTGTGCAAAATGTCTCCTGCCAAAATCCAATACTGACGCACAACAAACCCGAGAGCAGCACAGTTCCGATGCAGCAACGACACCTAACATTAAACGAGTCGTTTGCACAAATTTAAATGCATTTAGGAGGTTTTCAAATCTTATTCTCAGTCTAATTCTTACAGACTTATCCATTGGTGCTAAATTATTCAGCCATGTTGATGCTACGCTAGTGATGCGTTCTTATGCTACTTCCTGTCTGAGCTTACGTGACATTGGAGCTGTCAACCTCCTGAGGCTTTTTTCTCATCTTTTCTTGAGCTGAAGGATAAATGAATTTCCCCTAGAGATCAATAAAGTTAATCTGAGTCTGAATCTGAATATAACCTTTAATGTATATAATAAAAACAAATAGCTCTATATTTCAAGTTATCTACTCACACTGTTGCTTCTTTATTTCAGCTACAACAATAAGCAAGATCATTATAATAGGGGGTTTTCTGAAAATTTGATTTAAAAAGTCATTATATATTGCATTTCCTACCCCTGACTGTACTGACTATAGATCTCATATGGATCTTTTCCCACTTAAAAAAAGTCCAAATTCACTCTTTAAAGTCTCTTAATGAAAGAGAAAGGCTTCAGCAACAGGATCATAAGAAATCATAAGAGGTCAAGACAAGACACAGAATGCTTTCTTGTTACAATAATTATTTATTAAATTTAAAATATCTTTAGCACAGGTTAAAAATTAGACACTTCCATCTACCATGAGCGCCTTGGGATTTAATGTTCTAACATGGTCGAAAATAAACACTCTTAGAACTCAAAAAGATTTTCTTCTTACTTCATCCCTCACTATCTCCATAAAATGTCAGCTTAGAGTTGCTAGGGCAGAGGCAAATTTGGCATAGATAATTGTTTTATTGGACATAATATTAGAAATGAGAAAAGGTTTTCAAAGTCCCTTGCAGTCATGATTTGGATCATTTGAAATGAGTCAAAATCGCTTGTTGCACCAGCCTCGTTATTTGTTGTATTGCATTTGTATATCAGAAAAAAAACATACCATTTAAATAAAAAATGGCACACTTTAAAGCTGGTGATACTTATTTTTGGTGAGAAAACTCAAAGGACCGGCCAGTTTGTAGTGCTTTTAAGCTAAACAGTTTAATCATGGCATTTTATCGGCTGTGTTAGACACTAAGGATATGTAATTAATTATTAAGTGTATGCATGTGAACATGCAGTAGCAATGAAAAACTACAAAGAGTAAGACCGTCATTTCTTCCCTCACTCTCTTATTCCCCAAACCAACTTCTCCACAAACCAGTGATTTATGGTCCTTTTTTGCCTCAGCCCTACCTTATGAAACATAAAAAAGATAAACAAGAAACATGAGCAGAGCACTGTAGTAAATGGCAGGCCAATGCATTAGTTATCAGTAAGAAAACATTAACAGCAAAGACATATATTTTTCCAGTTTTGAAATTGTTTACAAACCATAGCCGAGGTCACAATTTATTATGTTTTCATGTTTGTTTGTTTTTTTTGTTTTTTTTTTTCATCATTACATGCCATATGAGAAGTCTGGATTACAAAAGTACCTGAACAAATTGCTTGTATATTAGCATGCATAGCTGTTTGGTATTTACATCCTATTTACAGACTTGAACTAAGAAGAGAGGGGTCTACAATACATGTTCTTTCATGTGTTTCATTTACATTTCTAGAATGGAGAACAAAAAGCAGCCTTATACTGATTTGCAGAGTACACAGGACATGCACATAAAATAGAATGGTTATTTGTCTGAACAAAGTATCTTGTTTTATACCCTACCACTGAATAAGGAATAGCTCAATTCGTAACAGGCTACATCCCTGACCAGTGCTACCGCATTGCATAACACAAATCTATTTTTTTTCCTTTGTCTGTACTGCGCACCAGTCTCTGAGCACAGGGGGCTTGGAAAGGTTAATTTACGATGTTAACCGTGCCGTGAAGGGAAAAGCAAATAGGAAAGAGCATGCACAGCACCAGAGAAGGACATTAAGCTGCGGCTACATCTTTCTCTTTCTCGCTCCCTCTATCTATCTAGTGACAACAGTAGAGCCCCCTGATGTGTACAAAGACACAGGGCTATCACCATCCATCATTGCAGACATACTGAAAGGATCTTTCACCAGTGATCAGACTGTAAGCAGGCACACACTACTGACACTTTTTTTTTTGTTGCCATGTCTCATTCAAAGCCGCAGGACAAGGCCCATCTCAACATAAAATATGCAGGAAAATCAAGAAAAAAATCATTTAATAAAATACAATCAGTGAAACACAAAGAAATGGACATTAGAAGACAAATCTTGTACACAAAGTACACGTAACGCTAATATAATAAATCTGCAAAAAACTGCAAAATATATTACATCATATCTTTATGCACAGTTTAAAATTTCTTACATTATGGGAGTGTCAGTTTTTGTAGAAAGAATGGAAGACATGGATTTATTAAGACTGCAGACAGTATTTGTAATCCTGGGGGTGGTAACTTGCTCATGGGGTGTTGCAGTCATTAAAGATATTGCTCAGTTAGTGAGAATAACATCAGTTTCACACACTCAATCCTTCCCACTAGCACAGGTCCTTTGTCCACCTCCAGCTCATTTACACTCAACCTCTAATATAGGCAATCAGCAGCACTACAGCCTCACTGGGGGTCTATAAACACTTGATTTCACAGAACTGCCTTTGATAAAGGAGGGGGTGACTGCTGGAGCATGTTAATGTGCTTTCCCATAAAGCTTATCTCTGACTGGGGTCACGAAGGCCAAGTGGCAAGGGGCTGATCACCATAGCAATAAGACCCTAGAAGCTGTTACTGCAGCTTACGACCCCTCTGACAATAAGAGATCCAACCAAGGCCTACCTTTGGATAATCAAACCCCTCATCCCGGCCCATGTGGGAAATAATGTGGACATTTACTAGAGTACAATTGAAATGAGGGGCGAGTGCAAATTAACCTCTGGTTACAGAGAAGGGGCTCATTGTGATAGGAATCATAAATTTTTAATTGTCCACCAGCAGCAGTATTTTAAAAGCATGTAAATACAAAATCATGAGCTGACCCACACTACGGGGACATGGTCACTGTTTAAACAAAGTTTAAACAAAGTCATCCCACAATTAAATAAATAAGTGTATAAAGACGACATTTCATTTACTTGCAAAAATGTATTTTTTACATTGAGCTGCATAATTATGTTTTTTCTGTTTTTGTCAGGTATATGTGATGATACTGTATAATTTAGTGGACTAAAGACGGGGGCTTTGAAGAACACTTTGATAGCATATGGTTATCCCCTGCTGTCTCACACTCGCTGCTCTGTAGGGGGGCCAGAAGGGATGTATGCATAACTTTCTGGACTCTACAAACTTTTCACTTCTTTAAAACTGAGGGATTACTCCCTGTTCGCAGCGGGGAGAACAGCATGCATCCTAGCATCTCCCCTTGAGTCACTTTAATCTCCATTTTACACCCTAACGACCGATATGCCCAAAAAAGCGCCGGCCTCAAATGGCAGCATTAGGGTAAATCAAATCATCTACTATTACCTCTCTAACTGCCCTGTGCACCCGACCCTGAATGAGTACACATAATCTTTACGTGATCAAAATAAACCGGGGCAGTTGTGTGTATTCCATAAGCCTCATCAATTGTTTCAAAGCAGGCAAATTGGAATCTAGTTTAGCTGTTTTTCCTCTCTTAATTTTCTCTCGTTTTTCTGGCTCAGGTGCAGGAGACTAAATCAAGCTGTCAGAAACCACACTGCACAGCTAAACGGTGCAGGCTGAAATGCCACCTGTCCACAGCTTCTGGCGATTTATTATTTTCCCATTTATTTATTTCTATAGTGGGAACTTGGAGATTTGTAAAAGTCTCCGCTGCTTATAACAACTCAGCCTGCTTGGGCTTGGATACATTCTTGTGCAACCAGTTCCAGCTATTTTCACCGCAGCTAATCATTGCTAAAAGGATGTGTTTCCTCCATTATCTTATCAGATGCTAAAGATTTGGTTTATAGCATTTATCAGTGGTATTACACTGTGGTCAGCCTAGAGCATTTATTCCAATTGAGGCATTTTGGTTAATCCGATTCTCTCCATTCCCCCAAATCTTCTTGGGAGCCCATCTCATCTCAGCGAGGGGCTTGATGCTAACTGCTCACCCAGACCACAAGCTTATGTACTGGCCAGAATGAGGAGGGACTAAGGGCTTAAAAGGCTCTATTATTCATCCCTGTCATTAGCTACGTGACATAAGGAGGTCTACTCTGCCTATGTAACTGTCTGTTCATTAGATCAACCCTCATCCTCTGCGTTGATGTCTGACTCTATGCCGCTTTAAAGCATTTCATACGTTGTGTTTTTAACCTAAATTCCAAAACATGAAAGCACTTGTAGTAAAGAGGGTATGTACTCCAGACGTTACATGTCATAAAATATGAGATTGTACATATGAGCCAGAGGTCAGAGCAGAGCATTTGACCCGGGTTGCCTCACTGTAATCCTTTCACCTTTGACCCCACTCCCACTACCCCAACCATGTCTGGTTTGAGGTCAGTGTTAATCGTGACACCCTACCAGACACAGACACACAGGCACTCAGTGTCTTAGTGTGTGTGCAGCGCTAACAGAGTGGAAAACGACATGAATCTGTGCACTTGTAAATGTTCGACTGCATAGGCAACATGAGTGAATATGTTCCACTTTTTCACTGGTAAAAATAAATGTGTTATTTTCACACCAGTTAAGTCATGGTTAAATTTAACATGTTAATCTCCCAGAGTGCATTGTGTTTATGGGCTGTGCATACAAAACCCACCTCTACAGCTACAAGTGCATGAGAAAAATGGTTTGCTATTACTGTCATCATCAGACCTTTGTACCTATCATCTGTCTTACAGGTTGTTTTCCTCCCCAGTGTTCAGCTCAGTGTTTACTTTGTCACTTGGCCTCAATGTGTATCTGCTCCAATGGCCCACTGACGTCTGCAGTACACACAAGCTCGCCAGTGATGACACTAATGGAGTGTTTAGTCAGGAGGACATAGACTTATTAACCAGTTGAGAGAATGGGTTAGATGGTAATCAAATAAAGTGGAGATAAGTTAATAAGCTAGATGTACATTGGAGTAAGCTACACAAGATTTATCTTGACTGACACGCCACTCCAACACCGCCTCTCTTTGAAGCTCATGTGCACCATACTTTTAGCTTGGTTAAGTGGTGATTACCGGGCATGAGGTATGTTTCATGTTTCATCTTCATTCACAAGGTCACTATTCAGACCATTCTTAGAGATATAAATATAATGTAATATACTTTATCTAAAGTAATGCTACACATGTTTTTCAGTTCCAGTCTATGTTAGACAAAAGACCCAATAATATATGTCAGTGGTCTAATATCACTCAGGCTCTTCTTTGCTTAATCCAAAAACATGATGGTAGAGCAACTTTATCCTGTTCTCAAACCCACCGCAGAAATGGATGGATTGCTTTGGGGGAAGCAGATTATATCTATCCTGACCGAGAGGGAAATAGAAGTAGAGAAGGACAAGGATGAGGTCTTGGAAGGATGAAACGCTATGGAAAGGACCGAGACTATAAAAAGGAGATGTGTGAATGAGGGAGAGAGCAAGAAGAGAAGGAGGAAGGCTGATTAAGAGGGGCCTATATTAGGGAGGTTGAACAGAGAAAGGCAGCGGACGGGGCCCAATAGGGGGTAAATCTGAATCAGTAGAGCTCTATATCCTTCATATCCCTGCCCCCTCCTCTCTACCACATATCCATCATGTTAATATACCTAGAGCGTGGCCCTCTGGGTAATATATCTTTGACCTGTGATTACTCTAACAGCTTATTGTTTGCACACTGAACAATCCCATTATGTCGACGATCTGTTTACATACAGCCTTGCTGTTTAGATTAGCATGGCGTGTGTGTGTGTGATAGAAGAAAAAAAGAGAAGGGATGGGCCTCTCTGTGTTTGTGTGCCCTGGCATACACTTTGTATATGAAGGTGTAGTTCTCCGCAGGTTTCCTGATTGTAGTCAGGGTCATTGCCAGATGCAAGTCCACTTGCTGCATATCAGGGCAGAGCAACACAGAATTGAAAATCAGAGAAAAACAAATCGGTCTGCCACACGTTGCCTACAGCTGTGCGAAAATATGGCTTTGTTTCACTTCTAAGAAAGTGGAAAGCCTTAAGGCTCAGAGAAGATCAGTGCTTGCTCAGTGTCTTCTTTCATACCGCATACAACTGCTCAGTTTGAGTGACATCTTCATCCTTTCCTTTAAATCTTCTACTTAAAAAAATCAGTGCTAAGACGTAAGCCTTAATTTCATGTTTGTTTATATGCTGACTGTAAATACCCTAACAGTATGTGATTCTGTGTACTCTGACAGTATATGAATTAAGTAGAGTTTCTATACAGTTAAATTGGTGTCACATGGGTGCTTAAAAATAGGGATTCTAAATGTGAAGTCACTTAAGGTCTTAATATGGGCCTCACTGATTAGATTGTGATTTTTGGTACAACAGGAAACACAACTGTTATCAAGGGCTTAAAGCTAATTCCTATTCAGTACTATCTTTCATTTGGTGAAGTGTAGTCATGTCCAGCCATAGTGGGCAAGAATTAAAGAATCAGCAGGACAGAACAGGTCTTTAACCACAAGGCTGAACATCTGGTTGAGCTGAGGGCCACGCTCATTAACACAGAGTTAACCTCAGACAGGACGTGAGGTCATTACGGCCCAAAGAGCTGCCTGATGCTGTAGCTGTTTAAGGTCAAGGGTGATGAAACCTCTAAGAAGAAGCTGTCGATCTGAAAAGCGTGTTCTATAGGTGGACGGCGATCGGGAAAATTTGCTCATTTGAGGTCAGTACGCACTTAAACTTTGGGCAAAATCTACTTTTTTCTCTCACCAATCATTTTTCTTCAATCTAGTCTGATCTCTCTTGGACTTTTCTGGCAATGCGTTGACTCAGTGAGATGTGCAAATCCCTTTGACATAGGATGAATAGACAGTTGCTGGCAGGATGCCCCATGCCACTTTGTGCGCTGCCATTTAATTGGAGTGCCCCAGTTCGCTTTTGCTCTTCCTCCCCCTACCAGCACTGACTATGGCCAGGTTCTGTCTAACATCAAAGGTGAGGTTATATGTTTCTTCAAAGAGTTTAAAACCTACCAGCACTGCTGTTTGGCTGGAGAGGACCTTTAAGAATAAGACTGAAGAGGCGACGGTATTTCACTCATGTCACTTAATATTTTCTAAAAAGCAAACTAAAGAGCTGACAAAGAGCTTGCATTGGTTTAGAGAGTCAGTTGAGTGACTAGGCCTACCTGCACATCCTCTTCTATGAATAATGGTCACGTTCCATCTACAAGTCAACATGCAAAGTACAGCATCTGAGACTATACATAGTGGATATACTGTACATATATATACAGCAACATATCTAAGTGGAGCTGTGTATGATTGTGCATCTGTGTGCATGTGCTTGGATGTGTGATTTTTTTTTTTTGTTTGTGTCAAAGTGAGCAAGCGTTTATTTTCCCCATTGCCATGTGCATCCATCAGTAGCATTCATCACTGAGTAACACTCTCCTCATGAGACTCTGGGGACATGCAGCGGAGCAGTGGGCTGCAGGGACAGTAGAGGGGTCACAGAAAAGTCATGAATTCCTTGATGCACAGCACACACTGAGAGGTAGAGGATGCACAACGTTGGAGGTGAGGTTCAACAAGGTTTCATTTCCCCTGTTGTCCATGCAAAGGTTTTCTGTCTTCACCAGTGAGGGATAACCTTTCCGGTCGTCTGTTCATTGGCTTGGCATATTATCTATGAGTCCATTTGGTTTTCTTCATAGTCAGTAGAAGACGGAGGTCAGAATCTTCATGTCTACATTGTAGTCACTGAGGTGTTCTTCTCCCCGTGTGTTGGCTCAGGATCGGAGCAATGTTTAAACCATGTAACTAATAATTCAGCTGCTTTGTAGTTGCATCCCTCATAAGAGGCTGTGGAGGGCAAATTTAGCAACTATATAAAAAAAAGTGTATATTGGGAGAAAACTGTGAATAATAATCAAAAATAAAATGACATTTACAAATAATACATCAATAAATAAAAACTTGCCAAGTCCAGCTAATGGCTTGTGTGAAATGCTTGCTTTTCCTTTTTTGTTTGACCATTTCCTGGCAGATTTGAGTCAGAATACAAAAAAAAATCACTGTCAGGAAGTCAAACAACAGCATCACCTATTGCTAATGCTTCTTTATACTTCTATTCAAATACGTAGGGACAAATGTTTAGATATCTGGGTCTATGTCTTTAGCTATCAGAAAACAAGTTCAAGTATTTAAAACTTGGTGGAAACATCTTGAAATATCCACAATATTGAGCTTTGTGACGTATCGGTGAGGTGGTAAATATACACTATTGTCTGTTCCATGCTGTTGTCTTCATTCATCTCTATTTACATGAACTAGAGTGGATACTGGAGAGGAAGACTAGGCTGTTATGCAAAGAGAATTAGAAGAAGATGAGGAAGTACAATTTTCATTGTCCAAAGAACTCCAGAGAGAAGAGAAATGATATTTTAAAATGATAATTACATCGTCTTTGGGAAGGTAAGAAGAAGAAGACTGGGTTCACATGGAAAATCGTTAACCATGAGTACTTATCCACAGTCAAGAAGGTGTATGAGATGCTGAGAACGTCTTGGTACTTTTCCTATGTCAGGAATAAGAACAGGGTTTCATTATGATCTATTTACAGAAGCATGCATCTGTGATCTTCCCACCGAAGATAAAATAGTCCTCCCAATGAATTTTTTGGAGAGTCTCTCTTTTTAAATTGATTTTCCATATTTCCTAGAAAAAAGCTGGAGGTAAAATATCAGGGAGGGTAACGTGAATAGCTCAAGGCTTTAAAGAATTTCACTGTTAGGATCTGGAGGGATTTTCAGCAGGTCTTTTCTTGAGGGAAGTCATTTTTGAACGTTGTGCTTTATAGGTGTCTTCGTGCGACTGGTCAACGGCTCCGATGTCGTCACTGCTCAGTCGTTCAGTCGTCTGTTATCAGAAAGAGAGAAGGGAAAAAAAGAGGGGTTGGACAAGAAGAGAAAAGGGGGAGAGAAGTCATTAAAGTGTGACTCAGACCACCAGAGTTTCACACACGCTCAAGCACTTCCAACACACACACACACACACACACACACACACACACACACACACACACACACACACACACACACACACACA
>JAPTGZ010000018.1:42490028-42500312 GCA_029814645.1 Fowleria isostigma
CCACCAGATGATGTTTAAAGATGAGCGGGGCATTGATATGCAGAAAGGCTCTTGCTACTGCTGCTAAGAATAGAAAGGAAGAATAAATACAAGAAGATTATGTAAAAGAGGACATTTTTAGAGGAGTGATAACAACTTCTTGGTGGCTAGAGGATGCAAGCTTGATCCATTTGTCCCAAATATAATCAAATGTATCCCTCTGAATTCTCATACAGTCACAGAAAAAAATGTTATACCATCAAAAGTCATCAAACAAAATGTGTGTATCATGTGACTAAAACAGATAGAAAAGAAAACATGAAATGTCTAAAAGTGCTGTTTTTGTCAGTACAATGTTATAGATATTGATGTAAGAACTTATGTGATTTTGGTTATTATCAAAAAAAAACATAAAAATGGATAGATATCAGCTCTGAAATTAAACTCTTATGAGCTATTTTTGTTATGTCCAAACAAATGTACCTTTAGTTGTACCAGGCATTAAAATGAACTTTAAATTGAAGAAAACATAAGGTGGTCTAGTAATTTTGTCTGCAACTATATAGTGGCCTGTGAGGGACGCACTCAGTAAATGTACACACTATAAGGTTATCCACAGATATAATTATATACCTGTCAAACTTCATAGAATGGAGTTGGTGAAGGACAATTTGTGCTGGAAATGTCTGACTGACGCAGGCTCCTACCTTCACCTTCTGTGAGAATGTCCCATGGTATTTTCTTTTTGGAAACAAATAATCAAAACAGTTGGAGGATGGTTAAATATGTCGTTACCTGAGTCTCCTCAACTATGTCCATTAGGAGACCAGTCTCTTTTACCTCCAGGATGTCTAAAGCAGTCTGTCTTGGCACTTGTGTTTATCTCAGCTGTAAGACTCATCTTAAAAGGCCAAGTAAGGCTTGGTTTTACAGACTAAAGGCTAAAGTTGATGACAGACACAGCCTCCTTTGAGGATTTCATTGCAAGACTGAATAATGGGAGAGGTAAATTCTACCAGGTCTGGTCCACACTTTCCATACTGTATTCAATTTTAACTGACTAGTGCCCCATAATAAAAGTATTATCATGCATAAAATCCCACTTGAATATTTGTATTTTTAACATAATTTATTTTTGACTCTATATCTTATTTTATTTCTATTTTATTGTATTTATTGCTCTTGTGATGTAATGCTTAACTGGTTTTCTGTGTCACCGCCCTGGTTGTGTAGTGGGTGTGTGTAGTGCAAAGTGTTGTACTTGAAATAATATGTATGTTGTGTGTTTCTTGTCAGAGCTTCAGTTGGTCCGATTTAGGTTCAGCAACATTATGTTTAAAAATTCTGTAAATTAATGTTGTGAAAGGGATCTTAAATCAGACCGAAAACTTTTCATTTTGACAAAGTGTCCAGTTACAGTGGACTCATGTGACCCTGAACCAGGCCTAGGTTGAATGGGGACAGATCTATTCTCTTTTTCTTCATGTATTGTATATGTCACTAACTTCGTGTCCTCCCTCTCCTGGAGTTTGTCGTTTTTCCTCTTGGTCCTCTTTCCTCCAGGCATCTATGGAGCTCTTCGTTCCTGATCTGTGGTTCTGATCTCCAGCCGGCCCAGACAGATGGACTCATACCCTGATTCTGTCTGAGGTTTTTTTTCTGCTCCATAAAGGAAGCTTTTCCTCCCTGCTGTTACCCTGGGCTCACTCTTGGAAAATGTGTTTGGTTTCTTCTCTGTAAATATTTCAAGGCCTTGACCTGAATTTGTGAAGTGTGTCGACATAATCAGGATAGGTATAAAAATAATATTGAACTGAAGCAAATATTCACTTATATCCATTTTTATTTACAGTGAAAAAACAATGTTCTGATCACAAATCTGCTTCTCCAGTTTGTAGACTTCTCTAATTTAGTTTTTGCTGACATATGGTTTTTGGATGATCTGAAAACTTTGTAGAATTAACCCATTATAAGGGAGGATACCGATTTATTACAGGCACTTTTAGCAGCCAACAAGAAATATATTACATGGAGGAGGTTAACTCAGCTCCACCAACAATAAATGATCTGTACAGAATCATCTTGGAAATATTCAAAATGGAAAAACTGACATACCCTATCAGACTCCAGTGGGATATATTTAATTTTATTTGGGGCAAATGGATCAAGTTTGTATTTTCTAGCCACCCAGAATTTGTAATTCTCCTTTAAAAATGCCCTCTTTTATATAATCTCCTTGTATTTATTCTTTTTATAATGTTTTTCTGCATAACATATTTGTGTGTATATATATGTGTATATGTATATACACACACACACACACACACACACACACACACATATATATATATATATATATATATATTCTTTCTGGCGATATTTACACGCTACTCACAAAAAGTTAGGGATATTCAGCTTTTAGGTAAAATTTTAGGATGAACCTAAAATGCACTCTAACCTCTCCAGGTGAACTAAATGTGACCCTCTCTAAACGTTTGAATGCACATGTCCATGTTCAGTGTTTCGGAACTTTTTGTGCAACTGTCCGTTCTCTAACAAGGAGCTTAGCAGCAAAATTCACAGCAGGTGTTTGATCATGAATTGACCAATAAATGTCCTGATTCAATTAATATTGGTATTTAAACAGTCCTCTTCATCATGATGATCATTAATGGACATCATCAGATTAAGATATTAGCATTATTAATGTGGTTGATTGAGTTATTAACATTTTTTATTGTTATATTTCCACCACTGTTGTTGGCTTTTTTTTTTTTTTAATTGTTTGAGATGAGGAACTCACCATTGCATGCTTCTACTTAAATGTCTTACTTTCATGATATAATATGACTGTAGTGGGAACTTCCTGCCTTTTTCACAAATTTCACCCGAAAGTCAAATAACCTTAACTTTTTTTGAGTAGTATATATTTATATATATGTTTTTTATAATCTTTAAAGAACCCAGAGGTACTGTAACACTATAGTTCTTTGTAGCACCCAGTTCATATATAATTTATTTTTAACACTTTTTTATGTATAAAATATGAAACACAAAAAGGACTCTGGTAGATATCATCTGTAAGTTTCAGACATTTTGTGACCTTTTTCCACTTAAAAACAAAATAGACAAAAAAAAAAAAAAAAGAATTAGCCCATTACAAACTTAGAGGGATATGATGATGATGTCACTGTCCTTTTCTGACCACACACTATTTTTTGTAAGACACCAGACCCTCAAAGACAGTAGGAATGGGTTAATGTAGTCAATATGCTGTCATCTGTATCATTCAATGTATAGCCTCTTGATTTTAGAAATCGCTAAAGCTGTCAGACAAAAGCAAAAAAAAAAAAAAAACTACACTTGTTTCTGAGATGTAGTGAAGTGGTAAAATAAATAACTGACAAAAAAGAAAAGAATGGTTGTACACACTGTTTGCTGTGACAGGTTTCTGCAGTGTTATGGGTCAATACTGGTTTAAATTGAATGCAGATTCATTATCAGTACAACAGCCCTGCAGGAGGTTGTGTGGTGAACAGGATGTGAGACATGCTCACGTTTTTTGGCAGCGAGCAAAATTATCCCATCATCGGACTAATATCAGCAAAGAACTCAGAAAAATACTGGGATATGAACTACCCAGAACATGTTCTATGCTATATTTGGGTCAATTAACAGGAAAAGACACACCAAGTGAAGATAAATATTTGATTAAAATCTTCTTGGCAGCATTAAAAAAAGCCATCACACAAAAAATGGTGTAAAGCAGACATTGTGGAAGAAATTCATACCATGGAGAGATTTACTTATATCATGAGACTACAACAAGCATCATACAAATATCAAAGGAAAAAGTGGACAATATTCTGGATGACATCTGACACTATGTGCTAAATGTTTAGTTTAGTTTTTTCTTGCAAAATGTTGAAAATGAAACAATGAAATATATATTAAAAAAATTATGCAGATTTTTTCTTTTTTTTATTATTATTATTTAGTGTACTTTACCCTGCTGTTGAATGTAGAATGTAAAAGTTTACGTTTTTGTGGCCCATCAGTAAAATAACATGACCAGAGTGGTTGATTTACTCTCATAATAAAAAAAAACAAAAAGAAAACAGTATCACAGGATAATGATTTTGTGATGACTCATTTATTAAAGTATAGAAATCGCTTACAGCTCACACAAGCTACAAAAACAACTCCTCCTAAAATATTCATTTGTAAAATCAGCGCATTTCCCAAAACTGGAGAAATTCATTCAGTCGATCGAAGCAAAGGCATTCTTTTAGACGTAAAGGGTCTCAGAGTAGCATCATTATAGTTTTAATACAGGGACAAAAATCTGACAAACATTCTCCAAGAGCAATAAAATATATTCAGTTTGACATGAAGAGTCATTCACAGGGGACCAGATGGCAAAGTGTGGACGGTTAGTTCACATTTAATTCAGAAAATAAGACCAAGAACATGCGTCCAGTAAATGTATGGGTACATGAGGGATGGTATTGTAGCAACACAGGGTTAAGCTCAACTCATTTTCATTTCAGAGAGTGGAAATTCTATAAAAAAAAAACCCAAAACATAAAAATGTACAAATGTTAGATGTATATACAGCAAAATATAAGGAAGAAATGTTCCAGTTTAAAGCTTTTCTAGCAAAAAAATCACAAAGTAGGACATCATTGTGGCTTATTTTAATCTAAAATCACATAATTCTGAAGATATCTCTGTAAAGAAGTGACTAAAAGCGAATATCGTCACAAATAAAGCTGAGGAAAACAATGACTTGAAAGTAAATTCAACTCAGTCCTGTGTCGGATGTTTTTTTTGTTTTTTTTTAATCTTTACAAAATGATAACGTAAACCACAGTGAGATGATGAAGTGATTGTCAGGCTGGTTTGATGTGGAGTCAACGTCGCATTAGTATGAACAAACAGAGGGACAGATGAAGGAGTGGGTCATTTAACTTCCACTCTGGCCAGCAGGGATTGTCAGGGGCCCACTGAGAGCACACACACAAACACACACACACACACATTCACAAACGCACACACACACACAGACACACATTCACCCAGCTGGCTTCTGGCGAGATCACAGCTAAAGAGATCCAGAGCGGAGCTGGTTAGACTAACACTAATGGAGATGAGCTGCCTGGTTAGCTCAATGGAAAATTGAGCAGAGTTTATGCTTATTTCATCACAGCAGTAGTCAGTTCCCCCGGGAATGTACAGCCAACCTACAGTGATTTTAAATCTTTGTGAAATGAAGAAAAAATATTGTGGTGTTTGTGAGGCGGCAGCTTGACCCACTACAGAGAATGCTTTATAATCTTGAGGCTTCTACTGTATGAAACCACATGTGATGGATGATTTTCATCTAAGTAGCATGCACAAAGGATACATTTGTAAGGCCATGCTGTGTGCAATCAGTGCTCTTCCTCTGACAAAGAGCTCTTCTCACTTGGCTCCTTAGTAGCAAGTGCATTAAATCATGTCACCAGCCGGTCCGGTGAAATCTGGGCCACACCTGAGTGCATATGTCCTGCCCGGCAGCACTGTAGCGTAGTAAAAACTACCGAGGATCACTGGCAAGCAGGAGGAGGTCTTCTGCTTTTATACCTCCACCTGACATTCTGTGACATTTAAGAAGTCGTTAAAGGTGTGAGCATGTGGAGTGGGAGAGCGTAGCTCCTCAGGCAGAGAAAGACCCTCAAAGCTGTCACCAAATAAAACCTTGTTGGATGAACTGATTATGCTGTCAGAAAAATCATAGCATTATATTACACTCCCCGTGAAAGATGTATTTACTGTGTTGACAAATCAAGCGTGGTAGCGTGTGCGATAACGGCGGCTGGATGCCTGTGGTCGTGCAGCGTTAGATTCAGCCCTGTGGTCCATGCAGATGAGGATGCACTGCAATTATCAAATGGAGTGCAGTCCATCTCTGGCCTGGCCGGGACTGGTTGTGTTTCATTGTGGTCAGTCTTGGCTGTGACACAAATACACAGGGTCCGCAGAAGATAAGAGTCTCCTCTTTTATGAGCCTCTTCCTCTCCACCAACAAACAGCTATTAAAGTGCGGCCAGATCTGGCTCCTGCTGGTGCTGCTGACAGCTAATGTCCTGCTATTTGTCCATCTCTGGCATCCGTCTCCATAAAGGCCTTGCCGTAAAAAGCCCTGCTGACCTACATCGTTAGGGGCCAACCCTGTCTTTACAGCAGTAAATGTTTGTTTAGGGGCAGTCCCCTGTTCTGAAGTAGCGATTAGCCTTTGGTAGAAAGAGAAGCCCTCAGGTTCAAAGCTCTTCCTCCAGTGAGAGGCTGTCAGCTCCAATACTAACAGAAAACACAGACAGAGAAATGCAGAGGTAGAGACACGACAGTGATTACAAAGCCTCAGCTCCCTGCTCTGAGCCCTGTGCTGCTTCTCCGGAGGAAAAAAAAAAAAAAAAAACACTACACTTTTCAACCCAGTGAACTGACAACTGGATGTGTACAGGCACTATAGTGTGGAAGTGGAAAGAATTCCTTTATCAGAAAAGGTGAGTTTACATAGTCTACTCGGGGAGTGCGCCAAAAAAACAACCCCCTGTAAAATATTGGCAGTCTTGTGCTGTTAAATATTCATAATTAGCTTTACTAAAGTTTATTTATACAGCAAAGACTCATAAAATCTGAGGATGAATAAACACAAACTTGCACACTGGTAAGATTTCTAAATTATCTAACAGTATAGCTGACCTGTCTTAAGGTAAGTAAAAGGGTTTATTCAAGGTTAGGATGCCTTTAGGTAACTAAAGCTGTTGTGTTGAATAGCATATTATCAACAATAAGACTCTCGAGATCTTTCCAAATAAAATAAAATACCATATTTCTTATATTCCCCTTGTAAAAAGGTATGCACAGTTGAGTTTGGTTTTACAGAACATGTTCTTTAAGTGCCAGAAGAAAAGGAAAAAACAAAGTAAAATAAGCTCAAAGTAAATAACCAGAAACACTTGAAACAGCATCTCACTGTCTGTCACATTATAACTGAAGCAGTTTGCATTTTTCATGTAATTTGTGTAATTTTGTATAATCTTTTCATTGTGGAAAGACATTTCGGTCAATCCTGTTTAATATGTTTACATTTTCAGATGTGGTGCTCATTTTCAAGAACTTTCAGAAGCCCAGGTTCATAAATCACACATCGTAGCCGCGTTCAACAGCATGCATCAGGGGACTTCATACTTGTATAACATAATGCACAAAGCTCCCTGGCTGTTCCATGTAAATCTGTCTGGGTAAGAGTGAGAGTCAGCCAGGGCACAGTTGGACCTCCGCATACATGGAGGTCCTGACATTCCCACAATACACACACAGATAATGCAGCCCTGAAGATGCCCAGGGGGACACGTATATTACTCAGAGAAAAGAAACGGTGACAGGGTGACAACAGTCTGTTTCAGCTGGGTGCCTCCAGTTTCAGGTACAGGCCTAAAGAGGTAGCTCCTCTCTTCAGTCTTTTGTGGAAGCTGGTACAGTTGAGTCCTGAGCCACTTCCGACGGACAAGGCAGGTGTACGCTATATGAGCAAGTTGACAGTGGTTTTGGGGATAGATCTAGCTGAAATAGTCTACAGTTAAAATAAATTTTTCTTTCTCCAGCATGAAAACTAGCAGATCTAATATTTTATTTTATTTTTTTTTAGTTTAGTTTTTTATGCGGGTTTATAAGAGCCCTGTATGACATAAGCCAGTGTTTTTCAACCCTTGGGGTCGGGACCCCATAGAGGGTCGCTTGGAATTCAAATGGGGTCCCTTGAAATTTCTAGTAATTGATTAAAAAATTGTAAAAAAAAACCCAAACATTACTGACAAAAAAATACTTTTTAATGATTCAATATATATTTCCTTATAATTAAAACACCATACACTTTTTTTATAAGATCAAGTTCAGATAAAATGCAGATATAATATCGGAGAGGATATATGTTGATTGATCTTGATTGTTTGTTCAGTATTAACCCTTTCATGCATAGTGGTCACTACATTGGACAGCTATTCTACAGCTATTCTCTTGTATATTCATGGGTTTTGTACACTGCAATGCTTACCATTACTGTAACTTTACTGTTCTTAATAAACCTGATCTGCACTAACATGTTTGAGTGTAAATCAATTGTTCGTAATTGTCATTAGACTGCAATTAACAGGGATTTTTTTTTTTTTTTTACCAAATGTTTTTTATTTTTTGCATATTATTTCAGTGAAGTGAGTAATGATTAGTTTTAGAGCATGTTAAAATATGACAAAAAATCTGAGTAGCAGTATTAAAAATGATTTTATTTCATAGATTTCACATATTAGAAAATACATGTTTCTTTGCTTCAAAAATTAAATGAATGGTGTCCAGCTGAGTGGACATTTTGCAACTCCATGGAAAAATAAGTTCTAAAAAAATGTTTCAATCACATCGTTTTAAAAAGCCTTAAGAGGAATAAAAACACTCAGGAAAAAGTCTGGATTAACGCTCTCATAATTCATACTTGAAAGGGTTAATGTTCATGCTTGTAAATATAAACTCCTCAGACTATACATATCCTAACCAAGGAAAATTAATTGTTCACTTTATGCAGTGATCTACACCTGGCTTTTCTGCCTCCGTCTATAATAATACACATTATATCGACTAGATGTCATCTAAAATTGACATTTATTTATAACATAGTATAGCAAACAATTACATGATCAAAAATAATTTATTTTTAGTTAAAAAAATTATCTCGATTTTGAATGTCTGGGTTACCAGAAATTTGCCATGTTAAAATAGGGTCATGAGCCAAAAAAGGTTGGGAACCACTGTCATAAGCAGATGTAAACACAACATGTAGACATAGTGGAAAAACCATTGAGCCCTTATGTGCTTTCAGAAGACTATATACATTCTCATTATACATTTATTCTTCCAACAACAAACCAGTGCAGTAATGTCTTTTACAATAAATACATTTAGTGACTACAGTAAAGAACATTAAAAAATTGAACATGGTCATATAGAGAGCTCCCTTAGCTTTATAGCCACTTTTGATGAATAATTCAAGTGGCACTTTAAATTATTTACATAAAGGTTATAGTTTAATGTTATGCAAAAAATGAGCCTGCCTGTTAGTGAAGCACTGTCTTGAAGTTATGGGGTGATTTTTCTCACCCTCCATGATAACATATGCTGTACTACATGCTCTGGCTGTTGTTATGATATGGTTTTCATTACTGTAACTATCAGCACCTGGGAACACTAAGGCCGCTAATAGAAGGATATGCAGAACATAGATTCATTTTTTTTTTTTTTTTTTTTTCTCCTACGAACTTGCACCGGCTACTCTGACCTGAACCTGTCTGGGTTAAAGCCAAAACTAAACACACAGACATCTGGTCTCTGTAATCGGCTTACAACTGCCCCCCGCACATAGCCTGGGTGAGACTGTATTGTCTGTGACATTGTGACATGGCAATTAACTTTAACTTATGTCCACTTATTATACAAAAGCAGCTTACCCCAACGAGGGTCAAGGGACGGACGAGACTTTAAGTGTTGAACAAGACTCAAAAAGAGGGGGTTAAGGTGCAGCCATAATTTGACTATTAGTGTCTGGGCTGAGTGGAAATGACTCCACTCACACAGACACGGAACGAACAAACTTTGACACAAATTTGAGTTTTGCACACATATGTAAATGATTGTGCTTTTCTTGTTTAAAAACAGCTCTAGGAACCAAGTACTGTTAAGGGCAAGGAAGAGCATTTTAAGAATTATTTGAAGTCGAATACTCAAGGTTGTTGAAGTCAGTTAGTTGTGATACCTTCATTAGCATGTGCCTTCCACTCAAACTAGTTGTAAACCCCCCCCCAAAAAAAAAACCCCAAACAACTAACAAAAAAACTGACCAACTAAGAAGTGGCTGAATCACATATTTTTTCCTTTTTTTTTTATTTAACAGATACAGCAACTATAAATGTTAGCTCTGTCTAATCATCAACTTATTGATTACTTGTGCATATCCATAGTCTCTGGTGTTTGTTGGAATTTTTGGTTACTGCTTTCTTCTAAAGTTAGTTTGGGTGTACTAATGAATGTTTACAGCTAATTTCTCTGACATAATTGCAACTATATAAGTTTAAGTAGGGAAACGGGGTGTGAGTAAATAAGTTTGACTTCTTTTCACTCCCTTTTGCGCTACTCAGGTTGTATTTTAATAGTGAATTGCCGTATATATTCATGTATTATGTATATTGTGTACACATAATGTTTACAACCAAT
>JAPTGZ010000018.1:42500326-42520473 GCA_029814645.1 Fowleria isostigma
GGTTGTATTTTAATAGTGAATTGCCGTATATATTCATGTATTATGTATATTGTGTACACATAATGTTTACAACCAATGACTCCATGTATATTGTTTGTGTAAAATTCTCTATGTATGTCGGTGTACATATGATGAAATATTTATGAGTATTGTATATGGATTGCACAAGCTCAAAATAAACAATGAAATGACTGTATCTCACTATTTTACACAAAATAACACTGAGCTACTAAATACATTCACCTAATTTATATCCAGTAAGCATCTTTTGCACAAAGGCTCTGCTGTTTGCAAAGAGAAGAAAAGAGACATTTGAGAGAAACAGGAAAGCTCAAGTGAAGACCCTGAGATAACAAAAAGGAAGCTGCAGTGTCCCTGCCACGGTACATGACCCTGCTGTCATCACTTACAGGAACATCCTCCATCATCCAAGTTTGCATCTTGTTGTTCTTAATTTATTACATGTTCCACATGTTAAATGTGCAAGCCTCCAGGGTGCAATTTTAGTAGCGGCAAACTATCAACAAATCTTTGTTTCTCCCCTGGCAGAGTGCTTAGTAGAAGCGATAAAAGCTTTTTGAGAGAAACAGACTGGAACAATGGTGGGGACGGTACTCTAAACGGCTTCCTGTTGCGCTGTAGCGCAAGATTGAGCACTGCTTCAGAAGACTAGAGAGAGGAAGAAAGAGAGAGTAAGGCGTCTCATATCATGACACAGAGAGTGAAGCAAGGGATACACAGAGTGAATAAAAGCTAGAGAGACACTTAAAACAAACAGTTTATTGACTTTGCTGAGGAGAGCCTGTGTGTGAAGTGAGAGCAGTGCAAAGATGCATGCGTGTCTACAGAGGCATGTCTTTAGTCTTTTACACAAGCCTCCGTCGGTCCTCTCAGCCACTTAGCACCCTGCCCGAGGGAACACGCAAGTGCCTGTCGTTGCACTGTCTCGTGGGTAAAAATACTTCAGAGCCAAGCACTTTATAAATACAAATACGAATTTTGTTTCAGATGTGTTCCTGAATCATTGATAGCAACACATAAGTCATTTCACCTACAATTTTTCACTGTAGAGGTGAACAGAAACACACTTTGTTTGTTAGTTTTGTTCTCCTGACTCTTACATTTTCCATCAATTTAAAAAAAATTTTTTTTTAATTTTTTGTTGTTGTGGTCAAAGCATTTGGTTTAAGGTAAGAATAAAACTCTAGTGTTGGTTGAACACTGAAAATGTAGACTTTTACAACATGAATCACAAACATTTCTATTATTTAACCAAAAATGCCATTTTTACAGATTTATCCAGTATTTTCACATTTTTTATTGTGGACTATTGTGGGATGTTAAAATTAGATTATTTTCCTGCCCATCTCTCTTAATAATATCAGAGTCTAGGCAAAATAAAGATTTTGATTTGATGAAACAAATGAGTGGATACATATATGTTTTTTGTGAGAGGATTTGATATGTGCAATATGTCACCAAGTTGTGACAGCTTTTGCAAGCTATACCCTTGGAGCTATACAATCCCCACCTAATTATAGTCAGCAAGAGTCAATGAGTGATATCTTTTAACTCCGTAACCCTCATCACCCTTCCCAAACTGGCAGTGTGTCTCTGAATAGGCGGCCATTGCCTTGAACCTGAATCCCTGATGGGGTCTCACCCAGCTTTAATATTAGGTATTCCTTATTAGCCCAGTGCCAAAGATAGGACCATGAAAGACGGATAGTCGAGAACGCCCTCAGATGAAATGAGATGGATAGATGACACTTGTGCGTCAGACCTGTCAGGCCTATTTGGATTTTATAGCACTTTGTCACTGTCTTGTTTTAAAAATGGAGCTGCCACAAAGTGCACATCTGGTTAAGTGGAAAAGAGCACGCATAGAGTTGAAAAGAAGAAAAGAAAATATCAATGTAACTTTAATCACATCCAGACTGTAAATGTAACTCTGAGCTGTAGTAATGGTAATCAGAAACAGAGTGGTCCCATCAGGAGCCAATCCACTCTCTGTTTTTCATTAAAATGCTGGCCACTACTTCTCACATCTCTGTGTGCATTTAAATAGTTAATGGACTGCCCATCCGTTCGGCTACTGTAAGTTGGGGGGCTGAAGGAGGTGGAGAGGAGGTCTTCAAAAGTTTCTCCTTCAGCTCAGAAAGAGTGACTTTACAATCTTGCAATATTCATGATGTGTTTAGGAACTCTATACCCTACTCTGGCTTTGAAGTTAAAGCAAGACCAGATTCTATCTGTTTCTTGAAAACCTGTAGTTCTTCTGGCTGGTCGGTAATTGGGAACCAACATGAATACATTCCATACATATAAGTTTTCACATTTTGTATGTTGTTTTTCCTCAAGCAATCAGAGAAGTGGTGGGCCTTCAAGTGCTAATTCCAGTAGGCAGTGATGTTAGCAATAATAAGTCAGTAATGGTTAGGAATTTGCTTGTCAGCACAGTCGCCGATTTGACTAAAGCTTTGATAGACAAACTGAGTCTTCTCATTTTTCGTCTCGTAACTCAACTTGAAGTGTAGTTTGCATATCTAGACCCGTCTACTGACTTTATTTTAGTGCTATGCCAGCAGCGAAGAAAGGTCTTGCTAACCAATTATCATTCTGGAATAGGCAACAAAAAAACTTCTCTGTCTTGTTTTTCTTTCTTTAAGCTAATTACATTCATAGTGGTTGGCGCTGAGCCAATGATGCTGTGAGGATTCTTTTGCAAAGAAAAAAAAAGGGAAAAAGCCACAAAGAAGCAAGTAGGTCAGCCTTGTGGCACAACACACATTTTCATCAGAGTCTGTCATATTGTGTGTGTAGTTGATAGATAAAATGTTAATACCATTTCCCATTACAAAGTAACACGTAAATAGTCAAGCAAAGAGAAAGACAACTGAAATAGTCAACCAGAAACATGCTTTTTGAAGTAGACTACATCCTGAGCATCCAAGTATTTAAAATGTATGATCAAAATGTAATAATTAGTGGCATCTAGTGGTAAAGTAGGAGATTGCAATCAGATGAATACCTCATCATCCCCTACAGATGAGAGGGTACAAAACAACAGATGAATGCACTGGACCTCAGAGTAGGGTAGGACGATAAAATAATAATGATATATATTGCAAAATAACTTTTGCTTGATGGAAATATAAGACATACTTGATACAATTTCAATAGAATTAATTCATCCATGTTTTGACAGACATAAGAACAGCCCATTATAATTAAATAGTTCCACACAGAAACAATCTTGCTAGAGCTTCGTCAAAGTCAGGTTGATGCACACAGCACAGGCCTAAGAGCCAGCCGCAACACAAGCGCTAATGTTTGGGCTGCAGTGGGAGATAATGAGTGTTCCCTCAGGAGAAAATTTGACCGAGAACTTGGGCGACCAGGTTACTGAAAATTAGGGTGTGGACCGTTTTGGTTCGAGGCCTTCAATACAATATAGAGGTATATCAAATTAATACATGTAGCCTATGTGAAGAACGTAAACACTCGCCTTTCCACACGAACCCTGAAGCAGAACACACACAGTATGAGCAGGGTGGCCGCAAGCCCAACCTGTGTGCAATATCTGATCCCAGCATTCCTGGGGGGGCCAGTGACGATAGGTTTTGAAGTTGTGAAAAGTTTGTGTAAGCTCCTGCATACAACAGAGGTATAGAAGCCCGGAGTCGGATGATAAAAGTGGGTTAAGTTTCATTTTCGGTTTACTCCAGTTATGGTAGTCACTGTAGGTCTGTTTTGTTTGTGTTCTCTTTAAAACTTGAACACTTTTTGCTTTCTTGTGAGACTTTTAGTTTAGTTTTAAATATACTGTAATGTACCCGTTTGATTTATCTGAAACGGTTGTATCGTGTTCTTTGGCACGTTTGACATGTTCAACCTCTGACAGAAAATAAATCCTATTTAAATCAAAAATAACTTTCTGATATCTTCACAACTAACTTATGAGTCACGGAAAATTTAAGCTGGACAAAAACTGTGATTTGATTTATATCATGATGCATATTGATATCGTCTGATATAAAAAAAAACTGTCACGATATAATTTTTTCCCATATAGCCCAGCCCTACCTCAAAGCTACAAAACAGGAAAAATGAGAAGAAACTGTACAAACATTGTGGTCTTGGGTTTTTCTAAGGGAACAAAAACACTGGTCTTATTTTCAGGTGATTAAACACTTATGAAAACATAATTATGGATATTATATTGTGTTTCTGCAATAAGATCCAACCTAAATCTTCCCCGCTGAACCTTTAAGAGATGCTACTACTTATGGGTTAAGGTGTACTGTGTAGTCACTTTTCAGTAGAGATTTGAGGAAGGAGATCGGTAACACTATACAGGGGTTGGATACCAAGTTGGAAGTCAAAATTCTTACACCGAACCCATGCAGAGACTTTAGTACAGGCAGCAAGATCTCTTTGAAGGAAACTATAAAATATTAAGGGGAAGTGGATACCTCACTTGGCTCAATGCAGACATGAATCAGGCCACATATAAACCCATAAGATAAATCCTTGTTTTCCCTCTTTATCTCATTCCTCCTCACTCTCTGCTGCTCCCTGCCTCTCTTTCGAAGTCTCTCACCTAGTCTGTTTGATAAGAAAAGGGTCAAGGAGTTTTGAGCTGCGCAGGCTTTAAGCATGTCTGTCTGCGTTTGGCAGTCGTCCCACACACGGGGGGTCAAGTTCTTAAGCCACCTCAGCCCACAAGCCCAATCTTCTCCCTTGTTTTCTGTACGCTTCAGAGAAAATAAATTAAGCTTCGAGCTGTTTAAATTAGTTCACTAGATGGAATGAATAATTTACAGTACCCAACATAAAACAATTTCTATTTTCATCTGACAACGAGGAGTCTATGAGTAGAAAGAGGGTGAAGAATTGAGCAGATACTGTACCAATTTCAAAACGGAGTTTACTCTCTCAACTCACACAGGAAAAAAAAGAAAGATAGATAGGCGAGGAGAGACAGAGAGCACTATGCAGAATACATCCATCAAATTGGTGGCACTGAGCTCTGGCTGCTTTTAACCCTACAGCTATCTACCCCTCTGTCTCAATCCATCTATCTCCCCTCCTCCTCCTCCTCTCCATTGCAGGATTGCTCAAAGTTACTGATACACAGTATGCCAAGCCAGATGGTCAGCCGCACGGTCGAAGCATGTACCACTCGGTTTCAACACCCCTCTAACAAACCCTCCTCCCAACTCCAGATGGCATGCCATGCCTGGTTCTAGTGCCACAGGGGGACTGCGACCGACGATATCTATGTATGTGACTCAATTCCCTTTGGGTATGAGTGGTGTGTGTGTGTGTATACACGTGTATTTGGGTATGAATACATGTATTTGTGGATGTGCGCGTTCGTGCCTTAAGTGCTCAGGTTTGGTTGTGTGTTTTAAAGAGTCCCAACAGTCAGATGCCGGTGTCTCCTGGGTTGCTATTTTCTCCCCTATTGCCAAATTTGTCTGCTGTGGTTCAATATGGAGTTCTTTCAGTAATAAGCCTCCCCACTGTGCCACATTACTTAAGTAAGTGTTTTCAAACAGGACAAGGCAGTCTGTGAAAACTCATTAATGCCAAAAACACTTCACAGTTCATGCATCTTTTTTTTTTTTTTCTTTTTTCCCCTATCCCTTTCCATGGGTTCCAGCTCATAAGCCAGTCTAACAAAGACACAAGCAATTAAGTGGCAACGTTTCAAATAGCACTGATGACGAAAGAGATTTGCTTTCATTGTTTCATGGCTGTGTAACTGCAGAAGAATCGGCTCCTGTCAACACAGGTAGAGGAAACTGTACATCTCATGAAGCTGAACCAAATTAGTTTTCACACAAATCAAAATATTGTGCTTTAAATAACCGGTCTGTCTACAGTTCAGGTTTAAGTATTCTTGAAGTTTTAAGTTTTGGGCAGAAAGATTGACATTGTAAAAACTGAAACAAATAAGGCTGAACTACCGATCAAACTCCCCAAGTGTCTGAGCTCCTGAGGGGCTCCAAATGTGTCCAGGTTCACTGTTTATCATCAGATGTTTTGACACAGACAATCAAACAGCAGCACTTATTTTTATCTCATTCTTGTATTTATTTAATTGAAGGTTTTCACTTTACTTTTTATTTTTTGAAGATGTATATTCATGTCTGAATTCAATTAATAATTAATCATGGTCTTGAGAAAAAAATTTTTTCTAATGGATTTAAATAAAAGAAAATTAATAAAAAAATCTTGTAATGTTTTCTGAACTGTGACTGCACTATAATTACAACAGTTTCATTTTTGATGAGAAAATAGATATCATAAGTGCATCCAATGATATGTGCATCAGTTTTTTTTTTATTTTTTTTTTATCAGTTTTGTACTTAACTCTTTCCCCCTTGGATGCCTACTAGGAACAACCCATGTATACATTATGTTACTCGGGAACACATTGTTTTTCCGGTGTGTTGTTTCTTTTTCCAGTGGCTATAGTCATCACTAATTTACTTTTTCTAGGCAAACTTTGGGGAAAAAAACTGTGAAAATGTATTATTATTATTAGTATTATTGTTCAATTTTTTTTGAAAATAAAAAATATAACCAAAAATATAAATAAAATAAAGAAAAATAAAAAAAAACAATTAAAAAATAAAAATAAAGTAAAAATAACAAAATAAAGAGAAATAAATGTAAAAAAAAAATAAAAAATAAAGAAATAAAGGAAAAAATATATAGAAAATGCATTATTTAATCCTATTGGTTGGCCTGGTATTGTGATCACCTCCACCTATCATAGCACATTGTTATATTTGAAAAGCAGAACCTGTTCTAATGGTCATCAGTGTCCTGTTCTGTCTATAACAGAAGTGTCAAAACTTATCATTAAGGGTACGGGGGAAGAGTCATCAAATGTCGTCATTATGTGGGGAAAGAATTAATAGTAAAATCAGTCAAAGAAAAGTAGAAATATATAAATTTGGGCAAGGAGCTAAAAATCCACTGCTGAAACCCTTATTATTTCAGGGTCTCATGAATCTGATAGTTCTCCATAAGATACTGTTTAATACTGGTGTAAGGCGTATTTTTCAATGCATGGTGGATTTTGTTTCTTATTGTTAAATTTTGGTTCTGTGGGCAGCACACACATTGTGCACAAACACAAAATGTTTAATATAAAATGAGAAAAGAGCATGTCAAAAGAGCAGCACTGCCCAAGTGTTTGTATTTATTGTTAAAAAGCTTGCGCTGCTCTTATCTACTTCACCCTGGAAATGTCAAGGGGCTTTAAAAGCAGTGAAAGTGGAAACTGGAGAAGGGATTCTGATATGCGGAATATTCCTGCTGATCACCCTTCTAAATTAAAAAGCAGTTATGAATAATCCTCGCTAGAGACTCTACTTAAATTAATGCCTCAATTAGATTGGGAACATTAAAGGTAGTAATGATTCCACTCCTCTGTATTGTAATTTAAGGCCTGCTTGCTCTTCCTTGGGAAAGCAGCTCTTTGCAGTGAATGTATTAGAGTAGATTAATGAGGGGAGGATATGGAGGTGGCTAGTACTGTGAGCCAGACTGCTCTGCATCCTTCCGACTCACACTCCCTTAATGGCGTGAAAAGTGGAGGTTTATCAATCATGTAATCTTTGTCAATAGCAGATTTTACAGTGCCTCGGCGAAAGTTTTGGACACAAAAAATAACCTGCTTCAAACACCAACTGGGCCAAACCAACCGGCATCCCTCAATAAAAAGAGTTTTCAACCGGCGTCTGGCAAGGGCACAATTCAGTCAGGAACATCACCTCTCAGTGCTGCTGTGAGTCACTACATGGCTCCACCTGAGCGCTGGGGTGGGGTTGTAACGATCGGTGCGTGTAAGTGATCCATCCCTAATCGATCCAGACTGTCAGCATGGACTAGACATTCACCTCTGCCTGTTATCTCTATCTGTAAGGAAGCCTGCCTCACTCACGGCACTGACCACAGCCTAACCTAGCTGGTCAGCTCCAGTCACAACCCACTGAAGCACAGATGACTCACCTCTGATCGCCAGCCAGGTTTCTGTGGGCGTAGAGTCAGGTTTAGCTCGGGTGAAATTAACAGCAAAGGGATGTCGGCTGGCTTATATTGCATTAATAGGTTAAATCTATGGCGACCTTATTTTTGGTGAAGCTACGTGATAATTGGAAGTCCTGCACAACATTGGGGATTACCATGTTTATCCTCCCATAATCCCCATAAACATTAAGATGCAACGAGCTACATGCTGATTAGCTTCAGGCAGGAGCAATCAATCAGAAAGAGATAAATAGCAACCTGGCTTTCTGTCCACACGAAGGGAGGGTAAACAGCTAATATCTTGCTGCCTGGACTTTCTGTGATGTTTCTACATTTACTGGCACTGCGTCAATTTAATGAAAACCTCTACAATAGTTGCCATGTTCGACACAGCTGAGTCAAACTTATGACAATGCATCCGGAACTCTGCCTTTATAATAGTTCATTTTCCAGTAATATTTTGTATGAAGTTTGTAACTTTAAATTAAAGTTGTTTTTTTTTTTTTTTTTTTTTTTTTTTTTTTTTAATGAAAGTAATTCAAATAAATAGTCAATTCTTTCTCTAACTCCTAGTTGACAATCAAAAGTGTAAACATTTATCACATGCCCCAGGCCTGTGGGTTGGATGGCTCCTTTGGCAGACAGGGGGCCATTTTGCCAAGCTGCATATTTGCCTATTCAGATGGGGAATGGGCAGAACTCCTCAAGCAGAACATATTCAGGCGGTGCGTTTTGAGGACTTCATGTTTGCAAATGACTTGCAAGTACACACATAAAACCCCCTACCTGCTCTCGATAAAGAGACTTGTTGAAACCCAGACAAGCGCGGCTGCTCAGCGACCAGATGCAGGCTGGAGGAGACAGGTTATGTGGTGAGATGGGAGAAGGAAGGGGGAGAGGCAGACATACGCTCTTTCCTTGTCCGTGCGACGCCATGATAAGGAGACACTAGAGCTTGTTTACATGCAGCAATGGGAAAACAAATTGAAAATTCCTGCCGGGACGCAGATGCATATCAAAACAGGATTATTTTAGAAATAATCGCCCATGCCACAAACTGTCACCAGCTAATCTCCACTTTGTTAGAATTCAAATTACTTTCCCATGTTTACATTGCCATTACTGCAAGGGCAGGGACCAGGGACTCTATGGGGGCCTATTTGCACAAGAGTAGCAATAAAAACAGATAAAATAAACTTTCCATAAATATTCCAGACCAGAGAGAATGCTCAGGTCCTGTTGGTGCAAGAGGAATATTGAATAGAAGAAGCTAGTGGAATAATGGAGGCTGAAAGGCCTGGCTATAAAGCAGTGGCAGCAGACAGATTAAAATTGTGATGGTCTTTCAGACTGGGAATGAGATAGATGGGCAAAAGAAGGAGCCAATAAGAAGTGGTGAAAAACTGCTGGAATAGCTTCTACTGACCTCTACCTGGCCAGGCCATCTCAGGCCGTACAAGGTTGGGCCAAGCAAATTTGGACTTGGCTAAGAAGAATAGAAGTGCATTAAGTTTGAACTCTGTCGGAGGCAGAGGCGTCTCTTGTCTCTGGATCAGGTTGCCGGTGTTTATCACTTCTAGCTGTGCTGGCACTGAGGGCAGACACTCTATCCCTTATCCAGAGCTGTCAGTCAGCAGGCCGGGCCATCTCACACATACAGCAGCACCCGGAGCATCAGCCTGCTTCAGCACTGGAGGGAGCCATGGATAAACACACAAAGCTTATTGCCCCATATCCAACCGATCAATGGGGCTTGTCCTTAAGTGAGAACGGAAGTGCAAACCTGTACAAAGCGGTTATCATGTATCAGAAGCTCTGCCAGGTAATTACGTTAATTCTGAATATGCAGGCAATAAATAAATACATATATAGGCCAGTGTACACTTGAAGAGCATCTGTGCATGACACATGTAGTCTCTTCATATGTGACATAGGATGTATCAGCCTCTACGCCTCTCTTAAGTCCTCTCTTTTGGTTGGAGTCTCTGTGCTAGTCTATTTGTTGCTTGCCGTTCTGTCATAGAGGTTGGCCTTATGGTTCCCAGAAGGATAGGGGATGTGTCTTGTGGTGAAAACCACACAATGTGACAGACACAGAGGAGACATGAGGAAGGCAGTTCTCATCCATGTTCACAGCAGCAGTGGTCACATCAAAGACCATTAACTTGTTTTCCCTTTTGTTCTCCAAGGCTATGAAATTCCTGCTCCGAAACTCCTAACAAATTCACTTACAAATTAAACATAAACTCCACACTTGGAGAAGGAATAAAGTTTAGTTTCGGAGGCCTGAGTTTTTGATGGGTGACCAAACACATATTGATGGAGTTAACCCAGTGCAGGGCTGTCAATGTGGGCCCATTCCTGTGAAGCACAGCAGTCTGAGAGGAGACAGTGTGGTGGTGACTCCAATCTACGGCTCGGCTGTGACTTTGCTCTTATGTTCCCAGCCCTTGCCTGAGGCGGCAAACGGCTTTGCTCACTAAGGGAGGGAGGATGGGGGGAGGTGTGGAATGGGAGGAGAGAGCAGACAGAGGTAGTTTAGATTAGGTTTGACAGCGTAATGCTTTGAAAAGGGGCCTGTTAGATGATTTATTCTAAAACACCTCTCTATAATGGGCTGGTGCGTGTTTCTATTAAGGCTGATGGAGACGGTCGTACCCTCACTTTCTGAGACAGTCAGTGGTCTGCGGTGCTGTCTGTCCCACCCTCATATCTTCTGTCTCTTCATCTTTTTTTTTTTTTTTTCCCTATCTCAACTTCTCTCCCTTGTGCACTCCCACTGAGATGCACACATACAAGTTCTTATCCTAATCTTCCTCTTTTCTTTCTTCAACATTGTTCACTCATGAAAGATTCCCAACAGATATTTTGTCAGTGCATTCAACTTTGGATCTTTCAACATCATAACTCAGGAGACGGGGCTTTGCTGGAGCTCACGTCTCCTGTCCCTTAAACTCAGCGTGGGGCAGAGCGCCTACTAGCTGCATGTTAGCGCTCCTGTAACTAAGCCAATGCAGGCCTGTCTTTTTAAATTTTCTACTTGTTGTCTCACCCTTCAGCTGCAGCGCTCCGTGTGGGAGTGTAGCGGTTAAGAGTACACCAGAGATGGAGGAGGATGGAGGAGACAGTCAAATAGAAAACATATCTGAATGGGTGAATGAAAGACTCCAGACATGATTGAAACCTTAAGTTTTTTTTTTTAATCTAAATGGGAATGGGTCTACAAAACAAAACAATACAAACTTATACTGCAACATAAATTATATATAGCCTACAGAAACCAACACTTTGTCCTCTAATATCACCTCTCTTTACTGCTCTGTTTTTATTTTTACTTCCTGCCTTTAGTATCTCCTGCTATGTTTATTCCTCCCCTCGGTTCTCTGAACTCTTATTTTCTTGACAACTGTATTATTACTTTCTGACAGTTTCTTACTTTCATGTCATTTTAAAAAGCACACTGTAGCGCTCAAAGTTGACAGAGGCCCAAAGAGACTGTCATGTGTTGCAAGTATGAAGATATATGTTCCTATTTAGTGTATTTTCACTTTTTCTCTTTGTGCGTAATCATCTCTGAGGCCGTGAGTTCAGAGCATGACTTCCTGTGACTGAGGCGGGCCAGGCTGAGAGTAGCGGTTTCAGTTAAGTAGGGTCAGAGTTGACATATAGGAACATTAGTGCAGCCAGTAAGAGAGCTGGCACAGGTTGGACAAACCAAACAGGAAAAAGTGTTTCATCTGTGAGGCTGACAGAGATATGAGTCTAGAGTGAACTACGATTGAGGTTATGGTAAGATATGGATGCGTGCACTAAACCATGGCAGGAAGGAGCAGAAATAGATACCATTCTTTCCGCACTGCTGGGAAGGTGCAGCTCATATCGGACAATCACATAACCGATGAAAACAAACACAACCGTAAGACAAGAAATTACACATCAGAGGGTACACTGTCGACTCGCAGAGAGTAAGTAATCCTAATAGATCTTTAAATGTCTTCTCACATGAACACGATACAAAAAGTGGATATAAATACACTTATGTTAAAGGTGATCACAGATTTCATTTTCCTTGCCACTCCAGCAGCAAAGACTGCAGTCAATAACAACCATCTGCTGTAATCCGAGGATAAAACAAACAGAGCAGAACAAATTCTGTGGTCATGCAGTATTTTGGTAGTAAAATGTTTTTTTTTTCCCTGTGATTTTATATTTGGTTTGAAACTACTTCAATGAAGCCATTCTTCATTTACATCAACTGTTTTTTTGACTTATTTACAGTGTGCATCCCCTCATTGCAGACACACATGCCCTCTCTCGTGCAAAAGGCTGCACTTTTTATTGTAACGAACAGGATGTTTCATTTTCATACGTACACAGGGTGGGAGGGTTGGGTTTTTTATGTAGTATATGTGTTGTGTTGAGCAGTCTGGGATGTTCGGCCTGTAAATACTACACTACACTAAAAATTCTCATGTATCAACATTTGTTTATAGGCCTGAAAACATTTCCTCTAAGGCAATTCAATACAGCCATTTCTCAAATAATACATTTTTAGAAATGTCAAACAATATAACTATAAATAAAACACCTTCCCACAACCCACACAAGTGTACATAACTACAAAGGCAGCACACCTACATAACTGGATGCATTAGTGTTTTGTCTCCAGCGGCAGAAAGCCTGGGTCACTATGTACCATCGCAATAAATCCTGTTAATTCATTGTCAAGACAGTTTGCTGAAAACCAACATTCATTATGTAAGCTCGCTCAGCGGAACATGTCAGCGGGCATTTTAGATCTTCTGAGTCTGTTAGTGTTTTCGTTTGCACAGCAGCGGCAGTAGCTGCAGTCTCGCATTCCGGTGACTTTTGAGGTGGTGAGAAATGATACACTATCTGTGGCAACAGAAACTTTGCTACCTATCTCTCCTTTTCCTCGGCCCCCCCCCAAGGATGTAAGTTTGTGTTTGCAGGTGCGTGCAGGCACACATACACACGTAGAATCCAGAGCTCACTCATAAAAGCATACACATGTGTGGGAACCTCAGTGTGACCACGTTTACCACAAGTTTTCTTTGGGACCCCCCTGGCCTCATGAACTGTTACAATCAAGCAGACAGAATGTGGTTGCACACGCTAAGCTTAAAAAATGGAAAATAAAGAGAAAAACTCCTATCAGTGCTTCAAAAAGGTTATTTGATTAATAAACAGATCTAGTGCAAATGCTGTTAAATGGAGCAAGAAAACTAATTTGTGGTTTAAAGAGGAGATGGTAGTAATATATACAGTATATTTTAAACACACAGACAAATCTACATGGAAATCACTAGGTTCTGTGTATTATATACTATGATGCACAGTGTATGTTCTTAGACAGAATAAGTGTTTCTAGATATTTCAAGATAAAGTACATTTTTCTTTAACTATTTGAAGACTGTGATGGAAATGGAGCCAGAGAACGCAGGGAGAAAAGACGTTAACGAGTATGTGCCTCGGTTTTCTTACACATCACTAGAAAACGGGGCTGGAGTGGTCACAACCCCCATACTGGGTCCTGTGGGAGGCAGAGTGTGATGATGATGAAACAACTCATGATTCACACTTTACTGTCAGAGGTTGTAAAGGGAATGCTCGCTCACACGCCTAGAAAAACAGCATGCAAGTACGCCGCTGTGGCTGGCATTGACTCACATATTCTCCACCATCTCACACGGCTAGTTGTATTTAGTCACGACAACAAACGTATACAGTATTATTATTTTACACTGCGTACCAAGGTCTTTTTTTTTTTGCTAAATGTGGGCAGAAGGAGAGTTTAGGTCCCTGTACCAAATTGCTCTTATTTAGGCGGTTTTAATGTACATGTGACTGCACATGTAGTGTTGTGCTGTTTGTGTGTCTGCATGCACCTGTGTGTGTTTCTCAGTGGCTTTGAGTTGCAGATGGTGAAGTCTCTGCTCTCCATCAGTGGGATCTCGGTGGAAACAGATGCCCATGCAGGTCTGCAAGTGTGTTCCCATTGTGTCTAAACCTGTCTTTGCTGCTCGCCTTCTCTCTGTCTCCTCCTCAACCTGGTCCCATTAACTCCTTACCATGAAGAGGTTGGGACAGTGAGGATTACTCCATAAAACACTCTTAAACTGCTGCCAAGTGGGCCACCTCCTGTCACAATGAAAGCTCCGAAAATAAGGGCAAACATGCAGTAAAATGGAATTAGTCATAATGCCGACTGCCTAATACAGTTGGTGGTAGGTGCGACGGGCATGTTTTAGAAGCGACCCACTGGCTCAACTCACACTTCCTTTAAGATCACTGTTAAATATCCTGATTGTTAATGCGTGTCAATGTCTTTTTTCAGTTTTCTGGGAGCACTTATGTGTTGCCTGGCCTTTGCTTCATTCTGTGAGCACTGCCCTAAGGGCCTGAGGACAGTGTGTCTTTTCAGCATAGTAGTATCTGTCTAAACACTGATACTGCTCTCCCAGAGCTTCCTCCAGACATCCAAAGACCTGGCTGCTAAAACAAACACACAGCCATCTGTCTGTCAGCAATATGCCACAGGTACTGTATGTGAGAAGCAGGAAATTATATTTTTTTGCCAGTCTGTATGTGGGTGTGTTTGTGCTTCTGAGTGGTCATTTTGGCATGATAATGTGAGCATGGTGCACATTAACGTGTACTTATATAATTCAATACAATAGATAATGGTTCTACAGTCACGAAAAAAATTATTAGACCACCCTATTTTCTTCAATTTCTCATTCACTTTAATGCCTGGTACAACAAAAGGTACATTTGTGTGGACAATTATAATGATAATAACAAAAACAGTTAGTAAGAGTTAAATTTCAGAGCTTGTATCATGCCATTTTTCATGGTTTTCTTGATAATAACCAAAATGACATAAGTTCTTACAACCATATCTATGGTATTGTACTGACAAAAACAGTGCTTTTAGACATTCCATGTTTGTTTTCTGTCTGTTTTAGTCACATGATACACACAGGAGTAAGTAATTGATTGCATACTCATTGTTTTTGATGACTTTTGATGGTCTAATAATTTTTTTCACAACTGTATATTTCTGTCTTACAAAAATCTTTGCTCTGCTACTGCTATATACAGTGGTCAGCATAAATGAGTTTATTCCCTTTGAAAAGTAAGGTTTTAATAAACATCTCAATGAACATAAGTGTGATTTCAAATTGGACAAAACTAAGTTTTATGGAACATTTCTTTAAATGAAAACATGATATGATATGTAGCAACACAGAAAATATTGATTCTTAAAGGGAACTAAAGGTTTTGTGACAAATCTTTTGGGGTGTATTCATTTATGCTGAGTTGTAAGTACACCACAATCATTGTATCCATGAATGCTTATTTAATTCTAGTTTGTAAATCTAACCCACTTTGGTCTGGCTACTGTGACTGGTAAGACTCTGCTCAGATAAGGGTGAACTTTGACCAAGCAGGCATCCTGTCCCAGTCGTCCATGCTTTTCTAACCTAACCCAGGGAGCAGATGAAGGCCTCAAAGTCATCATCATTATGGTCCCCTTGGGCTCATAAAGCTTCCCAGTCCAGGATGCACCCTCTCACACTACTAACCATGTCACTGCTGCCTTCCCTCACATCAGTAGAGTCTGCTTATGTTTAAAAATTATCTGACTGCTTCTAAGATAACAAAAACTAACCCTCTGTGGAAGGTTGTTTACAATAAGTATTTCTGTGACAGAAGGGAAAAGATGAGAAGGCAGAGTAAAAACTTGTAAAAGTACACAACTAAGAACTATTCCACTTTCACCGTACTTTCAACTCGTTTTTTCTTTGAATGTATGATAGCCAAATGCTTGATTATTTTGGAAACAGGAGAAAGTCTGATCTTTTGGAACTGTCTCAGTTAAGAAACAAGAGTTTGCTGGTCATGCAAAGCACTCCAAATCCCCTTACAAACTCCTCCTCAAATGAAGTGTTGAATGCTTGAAGGCCACAAGAGCAGAGCCAAGAGCCCAGAACAGACTCCCATGGATCAGGGTTAAGTTACAGCACAACTGGGATGGGTCTATACACTTTCAACACACACACACACACGCACACACACATACAGACAAACACATGCGATGATGAATTATATGCAAGCCTTGAGGACCGCAAACCAAGTTCTTGGGTTTGGTTTTAATGAGTGTACCAGGTTCAAGCTTAACTTGGAATGCTGTTGACTGACCAACTGAGTGGAGGATCCTATTGATAGAGACCTGGGTTCAATTTCTCTCTAATTAGGAAGCAGGCGGAAATGATATGTCAGGTACTGTATGTATTTGGACCATTTGCCAGGTTATCAAATGCACAAACTGCATTCAGCATTACATGTAGATCTTACATTTGGAAATAATTTTATTGTTTGCTGAGTGATTTTAATGTTTTAACTGTTTTGAATGGAAAAAAGAAACCACATATACAGACAGTCTTTATCTACATTTCTACACCACTATAGTGATATCACTATTAATATGTGTGTTCTGAGACGAGTGTATGTAGTCATTAATTACATTTCATCCACAAGGCACACACACTGGTGAAAATGTATGCACAAAACACAACAAAAGAAATAATACCTGTTTGTTAAACATGGGGATTGGACATCCTATAACTATTTGATGAAAATGGATGTTTTTATAAAGCTGGTCTGAAAAACAAGACAGAGGAGCTAAACATTAAAATCAGATGTTGACTAACATTATGAAACAAGTATGGAAGCACTTTGTCTATTTAAAAAAATAAATATTTACTGAGGAAAAACAATTTTTCAGATAAAACACATTTTTATAAAACTTTAACTCAAAAATCCATATGTAACGCAGTAAAAAGCACACAAAAATTACACGCTACTATTTTTAAAGTATCTTTTTATTTTTTCACAGTTACATTTTTAGAATTGAACTAAATTTGCAAGGAAATGTGTTTCACGTAAAATGACCGCTGTTGCAAAATCACTGACAATTTATATGTGTTTAAATGGGCAGGTTCAACATGTAATGGGAGTGGACACGATGGGTTACACACGAAACCTGGAATGAGACTGAGATTCATGAAAAACCAACATGTCTGATGAGAAAATCCACTAGGCTTGGCAAATTTAACTTCTGTATTTATAGAGGTATGTAAAACCATTTTCAGACATGTTTTCCAGATCAAATGCACTGACATCTGTAGGTAGCTTTTCCTGTCCCAATTTTGGTCCTTTTTTGGATTCACTATTTTATTAAAAATTCATTAATTTTGGGATGGCTCAGAGCAAGAGCATATATTTTTTTGCATTATCTGAGGTCATTATTAGGTACATCTTGTGGGAAAATATGTCTGAATTTCTCTTTTATTATTGGGTCTAAAAAAGGTGGCAAAGTGCCAGATACCAGAATGAACCCAGTTTCATGGAAAGATCCATATATCACTGGGGAAATCTAAATTTTATCAAAACTTGGAAGATCTACAAGGAATTATGTGAGGTTATGTGCAACAGAGAAAAGCGGCCTATGTAAATAAAAAAGTAAAATAAATTAAAAAAGGCAAACGGTGGTAACAGAGCTACATACAGTAAGAAGCAAAAAGCTTTAGGCTCAGAAAGAGTGCATTTCAGGAAAAGCCTGTATTCTAAGCCTGAGCCTTGGCAGCCTCTATGATCAATATAAATAGCACTAAATGGGCTGTTATAAAATTGTCGAGAGTTGTAAATGATCCCCAAAGACAAAAACTGGAACATAAAAGCACACAAACACATGCACAAGCACAGGCCAGCAGTCAAACATACATTTTCATCATGTGCATGCATTCAATATATATCCCAGCGCTTCGACCACTCACTCAAACACACACACAGCTAATTTCTGATTGGCTGAGCAATCAGAAATATTATTACTGACTTCAGCTTGAAAAAAAGGTAAAGTGAACTTAACAAAATATGCTTTTCTTAAGCAAATTACTTTTTTCTTGAAAAAATACTTGGCAGGCACACACCCAAGTGAACATGTATTTTTAAGAATGCATGCATGCACACACACACCACTGCTTAAAGCTGACCTAAGGCAATACTTTTCCTTCAATAATGCAAACAAACATCTTTATTGCTTTGTTTGGTGGATGGCATGATTTATGAGAAAAACTTCCGATCAGCAGTATTTCAGTTGCTGTATACCAGGGGACAGTGAAAGGGCTGACTGTAGGGGAGAGGAGAAGGAGACACTGCAGCCTGGTACCTGAGACACACGTCCTGTACACACTGCCCCCGGTGGTCATCTGCAGCATATGCACAAGGAAAACTCATTAAGTGTTCTGCTATTTTAACAGTGTTCATTTTATCATGTGGAATTCAAAGTCTGCATTGTTTTGTTTTTACCTATTCTCCTTTCTCCCTGTTCAAACCCATTCATTTATCCCAGGTAAGTCGAGAGGAGGAGATCCAGTGATTATAGGGACTTATTGTATTATAACTGCGCCAAAGATTAAACGGAGAAACGGGGGTGGAAAGATGAGGGAAGGCTAAAGTGCTGTGCTAGCATTTTATACACACAAAGACTTTTTAATGCATATGCATTCCCCAATTCTTCTTCACAAACGGGTGCACCTTGAGCGAATATATTCCAAGATATTTTTTTTCCAACTAACTTTTGAGGTAAAACAAAAAAGGAGAAGTTGGATTCCGGCTGACAACAGAGGAGTGTGTGTGTAACCACTGGATGCACTCGTTTCACCACAGTGCTCCCGGTGACGGTCGCTAACGGTAGCCGTGAAGCTGCGGATATCACACAGACTGGCTAATGAGCATTAGCATTATTGCTAAGAGACGCACAGGTAAAAACACAGAGGAAGGAACCTCCTGAGGATATGTCTAACTTTTAAAATCCCCCCTTTTTTCTATCCTTTATTTTTTTCCCCCTACAGACCATTAGCCAGTGGATCCCTCCCACCTCTCCGTCTCCCTCCCTTTTTTCTTTCTTTCAGCACGGTGCAATTAGCGCTCTCATTGAATATTGAAGGTATGAAGAAGAATGGGGCTTTTTAGCCGTTTCTCTTCCGCTAAGACCATAGCTCTGCTGAGGGATGGCTGAAGGCTTCGACTAAATCAGGATACTGAGCTACAGCAACAGCACTTAGAGCCAAACAATCACTGATCATTTATTTAGTCAGCCTTATTTATTCATCCCCGTTTGCTGTTGCTTATAGCTGTGATTATTTCACTTAGGATTATTCTCCTGTGATTTTCTCTCCTTGAAGCAGACAACTGAACGGAGCTTCGCAAATTAGCGAGAATCTGCAAGCTTATCTGAAATTGATATTATGAATTGAGAGTTTTATTAAAATCATAGTCTTTTTTTACCGCACAGATTTATTAGGATGTGATTTTTCTCTTGTGTTTCAGAGTGGTTAGATTATATCATGTCTCTGCTTTGTGTTTTATAGAGCAGAGGAGAGCGATACTGTAGTTCGCCGTGTTGCATAGAAGTTTGCCTGAGGCCTATATGGTAGGTTAAAGGGGCCAAACCAGATCTGCCAGGAGACGTTCACAGGACTTAAATATTTCAGTTCACCGGCACAAAACACTGATGTTGTCTGTAAACCCTATGTACCCCGCGGCCACATAATCAGACATGATTGTGATTAAAACAAGCCCACTCCAGCCATGAATAAACATCTGCACATAGTAATGGATACATGAACGCACACACAAAAACACAAACGTTCGCTCTCTTGGACCTCGCACACAAACAAGACATCAATTCTCACACATGCTAGATTACAACATCTCGTTCTCTCACAGTCCACCCCGTATCCTGCTCAAATTGCACTCTATAAATACATTTACATTCTTAACAGGACTCAGTATCAGGTCTGATACACTGCTGAACTCCACCACTTGTTGGTTGAGGGGCAGATATCCCACTGGAATGACCATGTGGATTTTTACAGGCATCCACTGAAACAAGTCCACATCCATTTTTACATCAAATGTCAAATGTACTCCTAACTGATTTCATTTAATTATATGAGTGTGTTATACAGGGTTATTCAAAAAGAATGACCCGATTTCATCATGCAATA
>JAPTGZ010000018.1:42526580-42536583 GCA_029814645.1 Fowleria isostigma
GCTCATCAGATAGGATCCATTTGGATATTCAGGGGCTCCGTAGTTACCATGGAAACGCCGTCATCTTCGACAACATTGATTGACCAGTTAAACCCATGGAGTTGGATCAATAACAGTGGATGGACACACTGGGTTTATGTTCAGCTAATGATATATTTTGCAGAAAAAGTCACTTTTTCTTCAGTTTTCTCTGTTTTTGAGAAAATCATCCTTAATTTTACTCTAAAGTTTTATGAACATCTGCATGATTAGTAAATTAAATGTTGGAAAATACCTGATTTTTACAGAAGAAAACAAAATACAGAAGATAATATTAAAATAAATGGCGATAAACCACTTAAGGATGGTTAAATATAGAGAAAAAATTATTTGGGAAGTGAGACCGATGTCACACTGGGTCCTTATGCGTTAAAGTAACTAGTCTTTTGTTGTCATGGAAAGTTAAGGCATAAATTGGTCCCCAAAAAATCCTGTTTGAGTACATCCAAGGGTGTACAAAGGAAGGAAGGAAGGAAGGAAAGAAAGGAAAGAAAAGAAAGAGAAGTAGAGGGAAAAAAAAGCATTTATCTATCGTTAGAGCTTTTTTCAGAAGCAGTAAAGAGAAACAGTCAAATATATAGAATTAGACAGCTGGTAACCATGGCAAATAACAAAAGAGGGTCAGTGAAATTGAAAACACACTATTTCCCTGCTCTATTTCCTATTCCTGTACGGTAGTCCTGTGCATCTATATGTGAAATAGATTCCTATGCCATCCAGAGTCCTTCACGCTGCTTGGTAGCGACGTTCCTAAATATAAGGAAGGTAAGTATGCATGTAGATTAGGTCGAGCACCGTAGACAGACCCCTAGAAGGAGTTGGCCTGTTTTAGTGGAGAAAAGTATTTTCTGTTACAGAAAGAGAAGCACTGCAGGGTAAGCTTTTCTGCAGTGTCTGCAATAAGAGTGTTAATTTCTTGAGGTGTCTCCTTTTGCTTGGGTTTGTTGTGGAAGACCGGGAGGCAAGAAGTAGACCTAGGAGGCTTTGGGGATGCTTGGGGCCCGTGGTAGCAGGTTATCTGTTTAAATAAAACCTAAAAAACTGCACGGTGGGGGAGGAAAAACACACATGGCAAAAAAAAAGGAGGTATGATGTTACATGTGCTTGACAGAAACACATTTCTAAACTTATTGTAAGAGGTCAAACCCATGATTATTTTTTAGTTTTTAATTTCAATACCAGCTTCTCAAGGTATTGGTTATGTCAGGTGTAAAATGCTTTTTTTTTTTGGTAATGTTGTACAGTAGTAAAGAACCTACGCTACAGCCATGTGGTTTCTTTTTTGTGTTTTTCTTCTAGATTTTCAGGGTTAAATTCTGACAGCAAATTCACTCTTCTAGTTCGGTATGTTATGGTGAGAAAAAAATCTCTAGGAAATGAACATAAGTCAGTGTAACGTGTGTTTATCTACATGTGTCAGAGGCTGTAAAATAAATGTTTGTATTTGACTGTTCTTGCTTATTATCCGCTCACCCATCTTTGTGTCTGCAGCGAAAGGAAGAAAGAGCAATAGCAAGAGAGAGAAAGAGAGGAAGAGGTATCGAAAGATACGCAGAATGAGAGTGAAAGTACTGTAGATAAGGAGTGGAGATTTCAGATATCGCTGTTAGCAGTTCAGCCATGATGGTGGCTGAACACAGCTGTCAGACCCAGATGGTGAGGTGCTAATAACATTCAGAGTTTTGCAGCGCACCGTTTATTTTCTAATAATAAAACTGTTAGCGCTTGCTAATAGCATAGCCACTGCTTGCCAAGCACACGTTCCGGCTGACACTCGCACCACTCCGCTGCCATTTACGTGCCATACTGCCAAGCAGAATGGGTCTATAGCAGACCCTAACACAGCAACACACACTAACCATCAAGCTTTTACGTGTAACCAAGCAGAGCAGAATGACCCAAGGTAATGAACGGATGGATGCGAGGGCTATAAACATAAAGAAATAAATATACGGTGGAGGCAAATGCAAACATACACGTAAATTGACATGAACACATTTATGAAAACCTGTCTTGTAGAATGTGATGTTAAAGAAGTAACTTATTTCCTAACCCTACATTATGAAGATAGCCTCAGGTTGTAGAAATACCAACTGTATGTCACGTTTAATGGAAAAGTCTTTGCATAGCTTACATCAAAAGTGATACATGAAACTTTTCATTTCCTGTGAAAAGTGACAAACTTATTTCTCTTTTAACGGCTTCTTCTGAGGAGCCTTTTATGTAAATCACCCAAAATTAACTGTAGAGATCAAGAAGAAACAGAAGAACTTAGCTGTATATATTTTTTTTCCTCTAAAGTGAATAATCATTTCAGAGGTGGATAATGTGTGTTCTTTCTCCTGCGGTATGATTAATATTTAGAAATTTCCTGAAATGATGAATTAAGGAAACGTTAAGACGATGAATAGAATAATGGGACAAAATAAATGAAGAATTTTTAGGTATAAATCAAATTCATGAATGGGGTTTTGTGTGGACAGTAGTTCTGGGCAGAACAGCCAGACTTCCAGGGACAAAAACAAAAGGTGCTATTCTGTGAAAGTGCTGAGTCATCAGACTGCGTCCTACAATGGAGAGCTGCTGTGGCGTGACACAGTATGTCACTGACCCTAAAAGACCGCTGTTTCCTTTTATAGACTTTCCTATTTTAGGTTATATCAATATTTAGAGCCTAGAACCACTTCAAAATAATGTCCCTGTCATTTCACTGTAAAAGATCTCCTTTGGCATTTCACCTTTTTTTTTTTTTTTTTGAGAACGTGACAGGTAATATGAGAAAGAGCGGGTAAATTGCAGGACTAAAACGGGTGACTTAACAACTCCCTAATGTGCATCTTAAACACTAGCCAATGTGTTTGGAACCTGTTAATTGAAATGAAACGGTGGCAGTGGATTTGTACATATATGTCTGTAAAAACTTGAAAGAACAAGCCGCTTTTGTCAGTATCATAAAATGTTGTTTCACCTCGCATCTTATTTAATAAATATTTCAACAGGAGCCAATTTCCCGTTAAGTGTCATTACAGTGTTTCTGCACACACGTACGCCTGCAAAGTGCCACAATTAATTGGACTTCATTTCCGGGAGATAATTTCCGACTGTTAGGCAAGCTGTAAAAGCACATCACCATGCACATAATTACATAGGAAGGCAGAGGCAGCCTGCAGAATTTATCTTCCACCCCAAATATGAGAGGCTGGTAAGTGGAACCTGCTACAGCCTTTGAAGAGGCATTTATGTCTGTATGCTTATGGTCCCTAAATGAGCTAGCACTGTCACATCACTGAAATGCAGCTTCATTTAGGTTGAAACTTACTGAGTCGTGGCTTCACTATCTGCACTTCAAAATATTTGGTGATTGAATTAATTTCAAAGATACAGAATTATATTACATCACCCTGGTGGACAAAGAAAATTAAAAGAAACAACTGTCACAGAGCTTCTTTCATTACAGAAACAATAAAGCAAAAAAAAAACCAACCAAAAAAACATGAATTAATTTTAAATTAACTCTGCATACCGCGTCAGGTCTCCAGCTGTCTCATGTAGCTGAAAGAAGAAACCTATGTCTTGGGTAATTGAGCTCCCCTCTGCCAGAGTTATCATTTTGCTTATTATGCATAGATATGTAACATAGAAAAGCAGCTAGATTCTCTGTAGTTGGCTCAAAAGTGAAATAACCCCAGGACTGCAAGGTTTGAAATATACAACGCTAAAGACAAGATGGGGGGATGCGTGGAGGAAAAGGGACCGCCAAGTGATGCAGCAGGGGGTTTTTGTTAAAGATCTATCCAGTTTAAGTCGGCGGAATGCTGGAATAGATCAGTAGGATGAGAAAAAGTGTTGACGTACAAAGGAAATTAAATGATTCGTGGAAGTCTATGAGGTGGATGAATTATTGGTGCAGGCTGTCTGAGTGTGTGCTTGTGCGTGTACACACATATGCACATGTACCGTATGTGTGTGCGTGACAGAAGGTTCCGGGGCTGCTGTGTGCAGTACCGGCTGGCAGGGTGGCTGTCAGAATGGCCCTGTTTCCTGTGTCAGCTCTAAAATAGGTCCAAACACAGCAGAGATGCACAACACACTCTGGCTATTTACAGCACTCACACAGTGTGTGTGCAGGATGCTGCCAAGTTTATGGAACTAGACTCTCTCTGTGTTGTACTCTATGTACTCCCGAACTGAAAAAAAGACGTGTCTACTTTGAAAAGCATACAATATGAAATGCAAAGAAATGTTGCAAGACAAAAACGTCCTAAAATAGACAGATGTTTTACATGCCACACAAGGATGTGCATGTAGGTGTGTAAAGCGGGTGGTATATGCCCTTGACCCCTCCATATGTAGGTGTTGTGAGAGTATCGTGTTTGGTAAGGGCACTGCGCCCTGCTTATGTCACTGCACCCACCTCCTGTTCACTGGAACGCTGCCCTCTGAGTGTCCGTGACAACAGCAAACCTCCCAAATGACGCAGACACGCTGCCACCTTGCCGCCTTTTTCTGGGCATGCCCATTAAAGCGTTCCATGTATAGACACAGGTACTGTTCATGTCTTCAAAGCCACTTTACAGAAACAGATTAATCACAACAACGGGGCCGATTATGATGCATTTATTTATTTATTGTGATTATTTAACCCGTGTGTGGTGTTCATTTTTTTATTATCCAGCCAGTGTTTGTGGGTGTGGTGGACTCACTGTATTTGTGGATTTTTAAATCAACATAATTAAACAACTTTATGTTAAAATACTCAACAGATGTATACTTCATCCCAATTACAAGCAATAGAAAAAGTATATATGTATAATATTTGCCTTTGTCTTTGCTAGATTGCGTTTATGAATTAAGGTGCTCCTCATTTTCACAGGTGAGAAGTAACAAAATATAACTACTTCTTCACTGTACTTAAGTAGATTTTTTCAATATCTGGACTTTACTTGAGTATTTATTTTTCTGGGAACTTCTGAATTTTACTCCCTACATTTTTTTTTTTTTTTTTAATATCTGTAATTTATACTCCTTACATCCTCAAAATAAGCTTGTTACTTTTTCAAATTAAATGGAAAATTCTTTTTTTTTTTTTAACCTGTCCCTGCATGTTTTTGTGGGTTACCTGTGGAGTGCCTGACCCAGTGCAGGACTCTGTCAGTACCATTCACTGTGGAATTAAAAAATGAAACTTGTATGATTTTACCTGGTTAAATAAATCTTGTTTCATTCATGGCAAAAAATGCACTTTTACTTTTTACTTTTTTTACTTTTACTTAAGGAGTTGAATCAGTACTTTTACTTTTACAGGAGTATTTTTTTTAAACAAGTAGCTGTACTTCTACTTAAGTACAGAATATGAGTACATTTTCCACCCCTGCTCATTTTTATTTAGTTTTTTTTTTAATAAAATCAAGATATGAGAAGAAAAAAATGCCTAAAAAAATAATAACTCATTATTTTTCTTTTAATAAAAAATGAAACGCATCCCTCAGACCCAAACACCACACAAAGGTTACTAACACACATCAGACTTCACCTTGTGTCTGAAGTAGACCTACTTTTCTATATAGGTTTTTTTTTTTTTCTTCTTTTCCCATGTTTTTCACATGCACACAGATGCTGACAGAGGCAGTTTGGAGCCACGTGTGAGTAACAGAAACAGGCCGCCGGTTCACACTCGATTGAATGCTCTAAAACCAGGCTACACTGTACAAGTCACACAGCATGCCCTCAGCCATAACTGACACTGACCATTTCCTGCCACAGCTGTGTATGTCGAGCAGCAGAAAGTTTACAGTCGGTTGTCACATCCCATCAGCATCAGCAACAGAGTCAACACTTTGACCACAGTGATTGTACTAAGTATTGTGTATGAGGAACTGAGCAATTATCAAATGTGAGCTTGTTTTGTCTCAGGGGGAAGACTTCATTTGATACTTTAGCGTTACAGTCTGTTGCTGCTGGCTCCATAAAGATTCACTGCAGCCATCCGGTGACAGGTCATGTCAGGTTTGACACAGGTGAAAGTCAAATTGTCATCTGTCATCATCAAATCTTGCACATTTGGAAGGGTGATGGTCCGCCCCCGCTGTTCCCAAGCAACACAACCATGACTTCATCGATTCCTATTCGTATCAAACACACTACAAAAAATTGCATGAAACTATAGCATTGCGGCAAATAAACTTTTTGTAAATGCACGTTACAACGATGTGCATTACAAGCATTTGTTGCAATTTTTTAATTGATAGAATGAAAGATAAATCAGCCAGAAAGACCAAATGGTGTGGTCCAGAAGTGCTTTCGCTTTACATCATTGTTCGCCCACACTTTCTCTGGTGTGTGCTCTGTTACATCTCCATATTTTTTTCTTCTTTAATGTTAATAAAAGTTCCAACCTCAGTTTCAATCAGGAGGCAAAACACTTTGCTGTATGTTGTAGGTGATGTGAGAAAGAGTTAGTGAACCTGAACCAAGACACACATTATTTTATAACAATTATACACATGACACACACACACAAATATGAAGAAAATGGGTAAATAATAATGACAGGACACAGATCATGCTCAGACTTTAGGATGGAGACACCTTTCATAAACTTGACATTGCCTTTCTCCTGACCTTTTTGCGTGTTTGTATGTTTTTATTCGTTCGTCATGACCGACCAAAGTGGGCGAAGGAGGCGGGCGTATCGCAACTGTGTCGGTTTTGGTTATGAGTGCCTCTCGTGGATTCCGGTTGAGGAAGAGTAGGAGGAGAAGGAGGAGATTAAACTCCAAACTGATAAGCCTGTCTCATATTAAACTGAAACTCTTCTAATTGCTCATGCAGACAGCTTTGAAATTCTATCATCATGTTTCTTCTTTGCCTGCATCATTTTCCCTGTCTTTCACTTTCCCGCCCATATGGTTCTCCCTCTCTTCCCTCCTGACTTACTTCACCTCATTGTCTATCACGTTTTCCCCAAAATATCTTATTATACATATGCAACTGTCAGCCTCCATCTGGGGCTGCGGAGACGTGAGGGTGAAGGCTTGTTTTTATTTTTTTTTCTCTCTGTTTTACATGCGTCTTGTATGCGATAAGCATGTTAATATGCACAGGTCATAGGATCAGTGTTTAACACCCTATATATGACCAGGCTCTGAACCAGAAAACTGAACCAAGAAAGTCTGTGTATGTGAGAGTGTATATATATATTTATATATATGTGTGTGTGTGTGTGTGTGTGTGCTCCATGAACCACAGAGCTGGGGTCAGGTGCCTCCAGTGTTTGGCTTAGCACTGCTTTGAATGGGCCAGGCTGTGCTCATCTTCTGTCTAATCTTCCTGCTCTGTTGAGTGTACGGAGGAGGGGAAAAAAAAAAAAAATCTATAGTCTTTTCATCCTCCTGTGACCACTGTGCCTGTGAGACAGCAGCCGTGGGAATGGAGATGGATACAAGCAGCCCTGCCTCTGACCTCCCTCTACTTCAACACAAGGGTGGAGATAAACAGGGCCACAAGGATCGCTAACATCTTTCTTTCTCAGGCACACACAGATGCATGCACACACTCATACAGACATGCACACACACACACACACACATGCACAACAGCACAGACATCTCATTAAAGCAATAGTAGGTGAATGTTGCAACAGCAGTGTGCCACTGGGAGAGAGGTCTATTAGGGATACTATCAAGAGACGGGGGGGAAGGAAATGAGAGTCAGTGCGCTGGTCCCACGTGCACCTAATTCTGGAATGCCATATATGTTTGACGTATGTCTAATTTTGACCCCAGGGACGCAGCCGCCACACCAGTATTAATACTTATTGGCTGAATCATTATGAAAATGTAGTGACTGGAGATTTAATAAAAGAGTCCTTACAATAAATAGCTGTAGAGCTGCACAATATATCGTTGGAGAATCGTCATCACACTGTATGTGTGTGCAGTAGTCACATTGCAGGTCGTGCAATGTAGGAGGTGAAGGAATTCAATGTGTTCTCATGTAATTTCAAGGGTACCTGACACACACTGCACATAGCCATCCACCAATCACAATCATTTTTTTTTTTATCAGTTTGCTGAAGCAGACCACGCCTCTGCACATGGAGTGAGTCATTGGTAACAACATTGAAAAATGAGCAATGAACAAGAGAAAATCAGTGAAAACAAAGAGGAAAATCGCAGAAAATGAAGAAAAGTGCAGAAAACAAAGAAAATCTGCAAAAACAAAGAAGAAAAATCACTAAAAAGAAGAAAAATCACTAAAAATAAAGCAGAAAATCACCAGAAGCAAAGAAGAAAAATCACTAAAAATGAAGTAGAAAATCACCAAAAGCAAAGAAGAAAAATTACTAAAAATGAAGAAGAAAATTACTGAAAACAACAACAAAAAAATCACAGAAAACAAAGACTTGGTGCTTAAAAGAAAAGCAACGCCAGTTATCTGGAATTATTTCATCTACAGGAGGATGAAACTGAAACCTGTGTTCAGTGTGGACAGTGTTTTACACATGTTGATACAACTAAAGGAAACACAACTAATTTGTTCGACCATCAGCACCACACAGCTACTGAGTATTTTTTCATACCACAATATAAGTGTTTAAAAAAAAAATCCCAATTTCATGTTTTTTCCAATATGGTGCAGCCATACTATTATATAACATGTGATATATTATAATATGTAATATATTATATAACATGCTATTACTCAAAGCATGTTCTGTACATGTGAGTGTCACCAGACAGTGAATGTGTGTGTGTTACAGTGTTGTGTTCAAAGCAGAGAAGACAACAGAACCACACTGACTAAGCGAGGCTACGGCAGGCGGTTCATCCTAAATTACTCTTTCCTCCGCTCCGTTTCCTGGGGATTTTGGAGTGATACTCCCCTCTTGCTCCCTCGCTCCCTCAGCTGTCACAACCCGTCACCACAACTATTCTGCCTCAGCCACAGGGATGGAGGGAAAGCTTTGTCCCTCTCCATCAACCCTCCTTTCACATCACTCTCATTAATGGCAGTTGTTTCATCATGGGTTGTATACTTCAAATGCCTTCGTCTGTACGCATATGCTTTTTTTTTTTTGTTTTTTTTTAAACTCTTTTGTTAAATGAACTGTTGGTTTTAAGACACAGCAGGAAACTAATGGTGTTTTGGGTTTATTTTTGTCTTTTTTTTTGCTAATAAGAGTCTCATACTACAGAATGTTAAACTGGAAAGTAAACACAGGGCCATTCCTTTGGTCATGGCTAGTATCCATAAAGATGCATGTGTCTTATTATGGTTTGTCAGGGGTCATTAGTGTAATCCAAGCAGACATAAGTTTATACTGAGAGAAGTGCGCCATAGTATTCTCTTTCTGTTTGTGTCTTCTTTTTTTTAGTATCTATATGCAGCCGCTTCCGATAATGTCATCCTACACTGCTCTGCGCTCTTCGCAACCAGAGACTATCAGCTGTGAACTCATCGCTCTCCTTTAATGGCCAGGTTGCAGAGAGGGGAAAAAAATGTAAGAGCATTTGCAGAGCGGTGAAGCCACGGCGTATGTTCAATAGAGAGACGCTGTGTACATGTGTGAAAAAGAAGAGGAGTTTTTGTATTTCTCAGAAAAAAAGAGTTGCAAAGTGGGGACTGTGAGTCTCTTATGATTTCTGTGTTAGTCTCCGCCACAACATTCTTTCCCAGGGGTCACACACCCTTCCAGCGAAACAAAAAGACAACAGTGTGGTGACCAACGGAGTTCACAGCTTGGTCTGGCCTGGCGTGGCTGTGTTACACTTCAGACTGGAACCTCACGGCAAATGGCCATTAACGGAATACGCCTCCTCCACAGTAGTGACAAGTGTGCTGCTCCTCAAACCGCCACACTTTAGGGCTGAGTTAGTATACTGTGTCTTTACACCCCCACCCCCCCACCTCCCAATCTTTCAGGTCTCTGAGGCCACATACTCTGCAAGGGTGACACTATACC
>JAPTGZ010000018.1:42542921-42555530 GCA_029814645.1 Fowleria isostigma
ACACACACACACACACACACACACACACACACACACACACACACACACACACACACACACACACACACATATATACAGACCCACACAAACAACCACAAAGAAACAAGTAGATCTATTCCGAGTGGGATTCTCTCACCTTGTCTGTCTGGTGAAATACAGTACATGTATCATAGTAAGCGTTTGATGCAGAGGGAAATGTAAAAATTTGCATGCAAATAGATTCTACAGGCAGAACGCATGCATCAAAACACTGTAACCACAAGAGACAAAAGTAAAATATCTAAGCATACATTGTGCTATCACACAGAAAAGGCAAAATAGTGTAATGGCAAGGTCTTTATACCTGCTTATTTATTCAGATTGCATAATTAGTTGTGAGGGAATTTAGCATTGAGGGTGAAAATTACTACTTATTCTGCCGCTGTTTCATGACAGACATTTTCACAACACTTCTCATACTCACTGAGTGTGTGTGTGTGTGTGTGTGTGTGTGGAGCTCTTTAGGTCCAATGAGTTATTCATACTCACTATAAAATATTTCAACACAATTGAAAGCTTTAGCGTAGCTCTTAGCTCACTGTACGAGGATGCCAACAAGGGTGTGTTTAAAATACTGTGGAAGATGATAGAGGTGGAAATACTTTATCCATACTCTGCAGTGAAGGGAGTTTTTAATCATGACATTGTCAAATAAATTCTAGTAAATCAGTTCAACCGAGTTTATAGAAACTGCAGCAAAACAGCAAGCCGATAATATGAGAGCCACAGCAAACTGCACCAGAATCAGGTGTAAGAAATGCTTTTTTTATTATCATTATAATATAGAAGTATTCTGCAGAACATGTGCCATGATGAGAGGACGAATTGAGAAGAGTAAAAAGCACATCTGCATTGACAAATATCACAGATTTACATGAAAAATTAAGTGGATGCGGGAAAGTAAACCGCATCTTTAAAATATATGTAAATATCTTGTTTATGTTGCACAGCATGTTTTATAATTATCTGTAAGTCCTCACTACTAACTCATTGTGAGTGTCTACACTTTAGGTGAAAATAGGAGAAACATATAGGAGGAAAAAAAAACCTCCACAAAAAAGCTCTGATAAATATTGGTTATTTATCATCTCTAAGTGGCTAAATTCTCATTGGATTATATATCATGGAAATTGCTCTGCTACAGCTCTATATTTCTCAAAAAAGACACTTTCAAAATCTACACAAAGAATTTTCACTTATGCTGCAATTAAAACATGACACATAAATGAATTCAAACTGTGCTTCAGTCAATTTCTGAATCTGTAAAGAATTTTCTTTCATAAAACAAAAAAAAAATGATGTCACTGCTCTTACTATAATCGCTTACCTTTTTTTTTTTCCCACTCTGTCACCTTTTGGGCAATGGGACTGCTGAGAGATAGTGTTGAATTTATTTAAGTCACAGTCTCTTGGTTTGGGTCCATTTACAGACATATAAAATTACTTCAAGTCCCAACCACCTCATTATCAACATAACCTGCAGCCAGTCTTTCAAGGACAACTCTCTAATGACACCATGCGTATTCTCTTAATGTCTGTTTGAAACACACTGTGACTCTGCCAAAAAACAAAACAAAAAAAAAAAAGGTAAAGAAAATCATCCCTGTTGGTGTTTAATTATGAGTGAGTGCCCCTGTGATGTACCTCTCATACACAGTGTAAAATTATTATTTTTTTTTTATGCTATGAATTTGGACTGGTCGTTCACCAAGAATATAGTGTGTAAAACATTTATTATTTAATTTTTAGGAAGCTTGGAGGCTTTGCCAGCTTATGCCTTATATGTAGATAAATGGCCTCAATGTAATATTAGATAACTACAGTTAAATGTTTTTTTTTTTTATTATTATTTTGTTATGTGTAGGTTGTTAATTGTGTATGTATACCCCATGTGTGAATACTAAAACTGAGATAACAGTGGGATCAATCATTTTCAAGTTTCACTTTTTGTTTTATGTTTGCAACACCCACAGTTCAGCTATTGATTGATGTGTGTGAGAATAAAATGAGATACACTTTGTGACAGTGTTCATTTATCTCTGCTCATGTCATTATTTCAATACTTACGTTATTCTCGTCAGCTACATGATGAGGGGTCATAAATATTTGGTGACGTGAAACAGACCTTTATCACATGCCATATCTGCCCTGCTTCTGCACACTGTACACATTTATGCAACATCTGTGCTGCATACTGCAAGTACACACCTCTTTTCATTTACACTAATGTGTGCAATGAAGTCACAAAGACAAACGGTCAAATATTATGGGATTTACACACACATAAAGATAAAACACACAACACAAACCATACATACTTGACACTGTTTTTGACTCAAATTAAGGAGATTTTGTTGAAATCCTACTTTTTTTTGTCCAAAGTAAGTGTGCTAAAAGTGAGTCTCTCAGACTTTGCTAAAATACAGGAAATAGGCAAAGAAATTTGGCAGCCAGTTGAAGTTGAAGTCTTGAATTGAATGTGTGTTGTACCATGTGGGACGTGCATGTGCTGTACATCTCCTTCAGTGGACTTGAGTGGAGGAAATGAGCATGTGCTCTCCAGGGCAGGGATTACTCTGATGACTTTGGGAGCAGCCTTGTGCATTGTAACTTTTGACCTCTACTCATCCTCTTCTCCAAAAGACCACAAGAGAGACAAACACACACACATACACACACATTTATTTACAAGTGCACACAATCACTATTTGACTTTGCACACAACCCTATGTGAGTTTTAAAAAAAAATGCAGATTCACACTCAGTTCCTCTCTGGCCCTTTTTCCAACATCCTCTAAAGCTTGTACAAATTTAAACCCACAACCAGCTCCAACTTTGGGATCTGTAAACTGACATACTACTACTTGAGCGAACACAGTGTTGCATCTTATGCTGTCAACACGCATAACACCACTGCTCCACAGAGTGCATCATCAGAAGATCAATAGATTTATCACTTACATAACCCTTGCACACTGGTGCCACAGATATGAAAGGAAACAGCTTTTGTAAATTGTATCTGTCTCCATGCAAATGTCATTTTAACTTGGAGACCAAAGTGTTTTAAAATGCAAGAATAGAAAAACAAAACATTCATGCTGTGAAACAAAAAGCTGGGGCAAATCTATGCAGGGTCATTTATTGTTTGTGTGTTATTGTTATTGCTGGCGTGGAGACTGGTGTGTTTTTATTTCTTATGTTTGCGTGGCGTGTCTGTGTGTTCTTACTTCTAGTATTATGGACAGAGCAGGTCTGTCCCATCAGAGCAGCAATAAAAGTAAACATGCTAACGATCCTAACAAGGCAGTTTATATAGAAACCAAGTTTTCATTTCTGACATACCACTCAAAACACATGAAAAAAACTCACCACATAAATGCACGGTCTTTAGGGAAGGAAAGAAAAGCCAATTCCTAAGTAAAGAAAAGTGATTTTCTCTTTGAAATGGTGAGTGTTGCAACATGTTCTTTAAAAGTGGCAGAGCAACAATTTTCCTTCTTGAAATCATTCAACACATTCTCGTTCTTAATATGAAATATGAAAATATAGCAGCGCTACTGTTTAGATCAAATAGATGTAATTAGATAAATTGAGGAAGAAGGAGAACGCCTTGGCTGTAAATTGCATGGTGTGTGCATGCTAAGACCCAGCACTGGCACAGCTGCACGGAGCTGCACTCACGATTTATCATCTCTACATCGCAGGAGCCAGTGGCCCACACCACTATTAATCATCAGCAAAATCATTTAATTCAGCCCAAGCCCGACTATTGTCTCAGTCTCTCCCCTCACTCTGGGCAAATCAGCCACCACAGCAGCAGCACACACCTCAGCACAAGAAGTCACAAAACCCACTGGATACAAGTGTGGGCTTCAAGCTGCTCTGTCCTTTTTTTTTTTTTTGATGAGTTGCACAGCATAACTGATGCATGATGCACTCACTTTTGTTTTTATACATTTATATTTACATTTAACATGAAAAAAATTTTCAACTGCAAGGAGCGCTGGAGTCATGAATGTGTGTGGCTGTGTGAGGAAGTTTTATGAAAGGTGCCCTGACTGTTAACTGTGGCTAAGACGCAAAAAAAAAAAAAAAAAAAAGAAAAGAAGAGTGTGTGCATCTGTCCTCAGAAACCTTTGTGTTTCTTCAGAGAGTATTTTGGCACGTTGGTCTTCCTGTTTCAACAAGCAAAATGGTCTGAGATGGTGCCCACAAGGCTATTCCTAGTCCCAAAATTTAGGTCTTACTCAAGAGGGAAAAAAATATTTAGTATTGTGTTGTCCAGTTCAGACGCTCTAATGAGGGCAGTTTCACTAAGACGTCTGAACAGCGGCTGATCTGCTCGACTGGGTGCAGCAGTGCTGAGCCTCCTCTGCCCACTGCTGTGACTGACTTACACTGGCACCTTCTCCAGCGCCCCCTTACATGGCTGACATGACTGTACCCTCATTGTAGCCCTGTCTGAGAGCTGTCTGCTCCAGGCCAACATCCAGGCCCTCTGACATACAGGGGAGACTAATGCGGCCAGAAAATGGAAGAGCCCAACAGTGGCATGGTAATGACAGTGAGCACACAGCGTCCAGACACACAACATACAAACAACAGGGACAAGGACGCATGGACTGCACATACTACAAACATGTATAGACATGACAAGAAGGCGGACAGACGGACCAGCGATTAAGGGGAAAAATACACACATTTACATCCACTCTGCTGCATGTTTAAAACATACATGTTCACAGACACACGTCCACAAACACCCACTGTCACACATGCAAAGAGAAACACATAGGTCACATAATGTTGGAATTATTACCATATAATCATCAATTTGGATTTAAAATATATCAAATCAGATGTGGCTTTAATAAACACAGAGCAGGTAATGTTCATGACTTCAAATATGATTAAAATGTACAAATAATATTTGTATATAAATTATACTTCTGGTGTAAAGATGATTGAAAATGGAACTGAAATTGAAAGAAATGAACAACATGAAATAAAAAAAGTTCCCCCAATAAGTGTGTTTTACACTCCAAGCCTATGTTTTAACACCATTATTTGCTAAAATGCTTTTACCATTCACAGTTAAGTTTGGAGATTAAATATTCAGCTAAAGAATGTGAACACAATAACATTTTATTCAAGATGTACAGTAGGGCATTGTGTGTTGTAATGGGTGTCTGTGTGTTCATTACCTTATCTGTAATAACGGACCTGTATCTCAGCATTTCCGTGCATCAGTGGGATGCGTCAAAGTGCATAAAGTGTCTGAACTTCAATGTGTGTTTTAGAGTAAATTTAAAAATAAGTAAAAATCAAGTCTATGAAGATGTTACTTATATTGTTTGAAATGCATGAAAAGGGGTGTCATCAATAAATAGAAAGTGTTTCAATCCAGTGCAGTGATTTCAGTCTCTTTTCTGAATTCATCATATTTCAATCACAGCAACAAAATTCTGTGGACACGTCAAAAGAAAAGTGAGAAACTTATTGAAGACAATTACATACATTTATTGCATATCATTTAATTGTATGAAATGAAAAAAACGAGCACATATGAACATCACATATGGTTAGTGAGTGAAATAATTTTGCACAGCAAAATATATATATATACTATATATAAGATGAAAGATTAATTAACATATTTTCAAGATTTAATGGCGAATGGTACTCCCTCATTTTATACATGCAGGGTGTCAATCCCTGACGATCTAACAATGTCCAGACATTATTGAATAGAATAATAATTATTGCTTTGCAAAAATTTACTGAGTGTTTAAGACAAAAACAACAGTTTTGCCTAAACTGATAATAAAGTATGAAAATGTTACGCTTACGTCGTAACAGAATGCCAAACTTATCTTCTTAACTTGTGGAGATAACTTTTCCTTAAGTTCTACATAATAACAGGCGAAGATTTTTAGTGCATTTCAGTCCAAAATATGCAGTTCATTCATGAAACATATTTCAAAAGCATGGCAATTTACTTAAACTCCAGCTCCGAGAATTATTTTCTGCAACAATACTTGATGAAATACAATAATGAAATGTTCGGCGGAGACCAATAGAGCTCTCACACTTCTGTTTGAAGCACATGCTGCAAAAGCGCTGTTTATGCACTACACAATACTGCTCATTGTACCCACTGGAGCCCAGCCAATTTGTCTAAACCAATATAAAAAATACCTTTGTGCAGTCTTTTCTCCATATTAACTGTCTTATAAGCTCCAACCTGTAGAATACGTTGTGTTTTGCAACTTATATTTTAAAACTTTTCACTTAAATTATACTTAAAAATTATTCAAATGTTGTCAAATGCACAATGGAATATCTTTAAATAACAATATGCTTTAAGCAACAGACTAAACTTCCAGGAAAGGGATAGGTGATTTCCTTAACAGTGAAGTCTTTCCTTTTTTTTTTCCCCTCGCACCGGATCCCCGCCGTTCACCTTCCATATGAATGCATATGCATTCACTACAGCCGATGGTCTGCACTTCAACACAGCTGAAATGCACTGTATACATTACAGGGGGTGGGAAGTCCTGTCACTTTTTTGTTGCTGTCCCAAAAAAGTGAAGAGGCCATAAATGAAGAATGAATGCCATGCTGGAGTCATCCGACAAAAAGGACATCTTCAAGCACAGAAAGAAAAAAAGAAAAAAAAATACCATACATGTCCAGCATGCAGGGCAGTTCAATAACACATCTCTGTAAAAACAATGAATTGTTTGTAATGGATATAGTCTTTTTTGTCGCTCAACACAATAACAAGCAAACGTATGAGATGAGGTGGCGTTAAAACGGCAGGCTCGCAATCCTCCAAGTTTGGCAGACAAAAAAAAGAAAGATAAAAAAAGACCAAAAACATATTGTCGATGGATGCAGTTTGACAGATAACTGTACACTGAATTCAAAGTAAAATGATGAAAAGGGGCAAGTTGATGAACTTGAGAGTATACTCAGTGCTGCATGCACACTTGGTATACTGCGGCAGAAAGTTGGATCAACTTTCAAAAATCATATTTTACTCAAACACTGCAAATCTAATGAACAACGATGAAAAAATCTGGACAGACAGGGTATGTAGAATATACTGAGTATTATAGAAAAAAGTAGATGGAAATTTTCTGAATATGCCTCTCTCCAAAATTAAAAACACAGATGATGAGCCCTCCAAATTTAAATGAGTCGCAGACTTGAGAAAAAAAAAAAAAAAAAAAAAGTATAAAATAAAACAAAAATCAAGTTGGCGAATTAGTTCTCGGTCTAGAAGGCATTTGCGCCAAATGAAAAAAAAAAAGTCCTAATGAAAACTTTTTAAGCGGGGTTGAGTAACTCATCTGATATTCTTTTTTTTTTTTTTTTTTCACGATAATGTGGAGACTCACATGAAAAACTCCGGGGATGAAGGGTTGTTGTCACTGCTGGATCCATTTTCTCTGAAGCCGTTGCTGATAAGCTTCTCATACTTGTCTTTGTACGCGTCCCTCTCCCGGACCAGCCTGGAGATCTCCTGCTTTAGGTGCTCCACTTGCTGCAGGAGTTGCGTCTTCTCTCCCTCTAGGACGTGCCGCTGCTGGACCCTCTTGAACCGACAGGACTGCGCGTAACCTCTGTTCTTTAGGGTCCTCCTCTTCTGTTTCAGTCTGATCACTTCTTCCTTGCTGACCCCTCGTAGCTGCCGGTTGAGCTCCCGCACGGACATGGTGACCAGCTGCTCGTCTGAGAACCGGTCATCCAGGCGCATGTGCGGGTGGTTGGTCCCGGAGGTGCCGTTGGACTGGCCGCCGGCCGCCGGGTGGTGTCCGCCGTTGTGGTGGTGGTGGTGGTGGTGGTGGTGCTGCGCCCCGTTCTGCGCGGCCGCGGCGGCGATGACTGCCGACACGACTGCGGCGGCGGAGCCCATCTCCTCCCCGGCCATGGTGCCTCCTGCTCCGTTGGCGTTGAACTGCTGGCCCCTGGCGTAGCCATCGAACGACTGGAGCTGGTGACTGCTGTTGATCAGCGCCTCGACCGCGTCTTCGGGGCTGAAGCCCAGCGCCTCTGGATTCAACTGCTGTTGGTAACCGGACATCCAGTAGAAATCCTCTATGTGTGTCTTCTGCTCGCTCCCCGAGCCCGGACTGGGCGCCGAGAAGCTTGGGGAAGGGGGCACCGAACTGCAAGGCGTGCTCATCGGGGTGGAAGACAAGGATCCCCCGGCGATAAGGCGACTGCACTGGCTGATGTTGCGATCGGGCTCCACCGGCTCCTTTTTCACTTCAAACTTCATCAGATCGAAGTCATTAACATATTCCATGGCCAGGGGACTGGTGGGCAGGTCGGAGTTGCTCATTGCCAGCTCTGATGCCATCCTCTTGCTGCTGACAGTCCTCCAAATGGGGTGAAGAGCAGCTGTCAAACTGGGCTGGTTGGGAACAACGTGAGCCAGTTTGAGGGTTTTTTTTAGGCGTTTGTCTTAAAAACGAAAAATGAGTTTTTCTGCGTCCCTTGTGCAGCCTCAGACTTGCAGGCGTGTGTGAGGAGTTTTCTGTGCAGTCTATTGCACAGACACAGCAGTGCCGCGCACACGAGTAGCGGAGTCCTTTTTCAGCATAAGGAAATTCGGCGGTTTTGGATTTCAAACATTTAACACTTCACGTTTCTTCATGAGTGCATTGCGCAAGCGGAGAAGGGGGGAAAAAGCCGAAAGGAAGGGAGTCAAATGGAGACCCGCACGTTAGAAGCCGCTGACTGGTGGGGCGATTTTTTAGAGGGATCACACAGCAGATGAGTTTAAGAGCATTGTAGCTGCCCTGACGTCAGGATGGAAATGGGAAATTGACTCGGACGAAGAGCCAATAGGGTCGCACAGTCTGAGAGCTAATTAACATATTAGTAGCCTCCAGAAACCAAACTTTTCTCAACTGTCAAAGGCCATCAGCTGACTGTCAGATGGCAGACACGCTCTTAACTCTTTGACTGCTGTCATTTTGACTTGGATCACGGTTTGAAGGCAGAGTTTGGATTTATTTGAAATCCGACGAGTTCCTGTTGAGATTCTTCTGTGTATTCATTAACAATCAGAAATCTCATTCAGAATAGAAAGAAACACATGAAGAAACGAGGCAGAAATTAAAAAAAAACCACGTAAAACGAAATCAACGTTAAACATAAAGAATTAATGAATAAATATATGATTTCACCTACTTATTCCATTAAAAATGCTTTTTATTTTCATTTTTTTTAAACATTTATCAACATTTACCCTCTTATGAACTTTATTTAATCTCTGATATTGTTAATTTAATGTAGCAATCCCTTGAAAAAAATAATATAAAAGAAAATAATATCAATAACATGAATCAATTAAGAGTAACTTATTAAACATTAACGTTGTTTCTCAGTTATTATTTTTTTATTATCATAGACTGATTATTATATGGATGCAGATGACGTTAAACGTTAACTTGAAAAATACTCAACCATAAATATTAAAGGTGAATTGAAGATATCGGTCATGCCTTTGCGCACCATTACAAAACTCAACACTGCCACCTTTTGGACATGACGCTGCATGGGAATGCCCTCTCCACCACACAAAACAATACCTTTTTTCAGACAAAGAAACTAGGAATGCTCGAATTAGATTCTTAAAACTAATTTATAAAACACACTTGTGCATAAAGTGTTGTTTATATACTTAAAGTTTGAGCTTACTCCAATTATAACTACTGTAGAAAATGATAAAAGAAGAGCAGTCAACGTCAGAGGAAGTAAAGCCAAGTGAACCCAGTGTTCCATCCAAACTGATCTTACGTCTAACAGCCATAAAATCACTTTATCTAAGCACAGTATTACAGTGCAGTCATATAAACCACTGCTGTACATTGCACCTTATCCCAGTTCAGAGGTCTTGTACTTATAATTGACTCATGCACAACACGGCTGTGGTTGTGTGTATGTATGTGTGTGCGTGTGTGTGTAGTTTTCTTGGTTTTAACTACATGGATTTGATAGCTTTTTTTTTTTTTTTTTTACATTTTGGCAGCTGCACTGGCTCTGTAACTGTTTTGACGAATAGCATTGTGTTTCACGGTGGATTTATAATTTTCTCTGGTACTTTTTATACACGTAAAAACTCACTTACTTCACTATTAGTGTGGCACTGACAAATACAAGCAAGTAAAGAGGCTTTGTTAACTTTTAGAATCACATAATGCTCCCTCAATCTGCTTTATCCTGATGTGTGAGCCTAATTTTCATCAATGAGAATGAAATCGCATTAGTATTGAATCTATACTTAATGAGTAGGAGTTCCACATTGTGCCTGCATTAATATAAAATGCCATTTACTGATAGCACGATGAAGTTACTTATTTAAAGATAATGCAGATTGTTTGGGGGAAAAAAAAACGTGAGCTAAGCTATTCTAAGGCCTTGTCCCACTGGCCGGTCACAGTGTTGATTTCTTTTGTGGCTTCCTTTGACATGGTGCTGACAAATTACCATTTCTTTCCTGTGACAAAAGCCTATAATCATAGTCTGTCTCTCTATTTCCGAGTATATGAGCTCATCATTGCAACCATGTGTATTTTTAGTATTGGGTACATGCTATTTAATGATAGGCCGAATCAGTCATGTCCCTGCTTCCAAAAGCTGTGGAAGATTATTCTGAAAATGAGCCAGATTCTCATAACCATAAGGAGATCAACACGTCTGTATGTTTGTCGGACAGTGTGGTTCAGATTGTCTCTTTTTGGTTCTCTCTGATGTAGATGAAGTGGAATCTGTGTCTCTGATTTGTGTGTCTATGTCATGTTCATTACTTTTGGACACATACAGTTACCAATGATAAAATATTGGACTTATTTCTTGGAATTACTTGCACTTGCGTAGATTAGTCTTCAGGCAAATTGCCAAACATGTGCCTAATGTTCTAGTAAAGGGTAAACGGATGCATTTGCTAGTGAGTTTAAATAACTCTGTGTGTGTTTCCAACAAAACTCCAGCAGAACCCTATTGTTTCTATTTCCATTCTGTTGTCTTGTCATCTGTTTGGGCTTACCTGTTCATGGGAAGGCACAGCAGTGGCCCGTTCCCTGGGGTACAGCCACAGCAGAGCGAGACTAATACACAAACGAAGGCAGAGCTCATTAGTCATGACAGAAGAAAGTGGCGGACCTAATTTAGCTGCTTTTGTGTCTTTGAAGTTATTGATGATGCAGAGCGGAGAGAGATCTACATGGAGAGGATCGGCCCGTTGTGTAGAGAACTTATCAAACCAGGAGAGGGGAAGTTCACACGATGAAGTGTTAGAATAATACAGGTGTAACAAAGATGTAAAACATTAGGTGTCATTTCTGGAGCCATTCCTTTTCATTGTTGGAATAATTCTGTGATGATTACTTCTGGGTTCTGGGTTCCACTGTCAGTCAAAAGGGAGCTCGAAATCCATACCCTCTTCTCAGGAGTCTTATATTGATAAGAATAAAATAATGTATTTTAAATTACAGCATGCTTTTTTTTTTTTTTCTTTTTTTGTTATTTCTCTTGTGTTAGCCTTCTGTTACCATATTAACGGTCTTACATAAGCTGTAAAATACACTAAAAACAATTATCTATCATCCAGTTTGTTTCTCATCTCTTGTTATTCTTTCTTGTCCATGAAACTATTGGATTTAATATTTTTGATGTGGGCGTCTGGGCCTTTTTTTGTCAGTATACCCCTGGATGGTCACATCCAGGGATATACTGACAGGGGCTGACTTCTGACAGTCACCAACTTTAGACTGATCTGACGTCACATGTCTGGACATGCCCGTCTTTGTCTGTTTTGTTTTTGTGCAGGTATACTGGATATCAAAGATAAATGAGAATCCCCTAAAGCTCACATGATTGTTAGAGGAGTATGTGGGCTGACAATGCACTGAGGATTTCAGTTTTTGGCTGTAATTATTGCTTTATAATCATATTTCTATACCTGGGTTGAAACTGACCCTAACAGCACAAAGGTCATTGTTGTGGTTTTCTGCTCGTGTCCAAAAACAGGTGTGAGTTGTATTCCTACACAAATGATAAGATGTAATCCAGTTCCAAAATATGTATTAAAACAAAAAGGGTAGTTCACATGATGTCATATGATAGAAATAGCTCTGTTTTCACTAACTCCCTGAGCTCTCTGTCTCTTTTTGGAGGTCACATAATACACAAAGGTACATTAAGGAACAACACAGAAAATCAGAAATTTCAATTTCACACAAATAAACCTCAAATCTACAGTATAACACTAACTCCAAACATACAACAAACCTTTGATTATTCAAATAAAAATTTAAATATTAATTCTTGTAAATCTTCATGTTTGGCTCTTAGTCATAATTTTTTATCAGAGTGTTTCATAATTTAGTAAAAAAAAAAAAAAAGTTTTTTTTTATTATTTTGTTGAAATGTAGTTTTCTAACAAAGTCAAAAAGCCTTGATGCAATAAACAAATTTCATGTGGTTCTTTTATGCATTTAAAATCTAAAATGGGTCAGTCCCGACCCAAACACAAGAGGAAGTTTAAACTACAAA
>JAPTGZ010000018.1:42555630-42571185 GCA_029814645.1 Fowleria isostigma
AGTTTATAATTTTTACCGTAATTGCTGAAAGAAACATCTCTTAAAGATGGGACGCAGAGTCACTGTTTTACATAGAACATGCTGAGAACTGGTCCTATATCTGTACTGATTAACTGTTTAAAGCATCGATACCTCATGGGATATTTTCATAATTTCATAATTATATTTTCATAATTTCGTGAAAAAAAAGTTTTTATATTATTTTGTTGAAATGGAGTTTCCTGATAAAGTCAAAAAGCCTAGATGCAATAAACAAATTTCATGTGGTTCTTTTATGCATTTAAAACCTAAAATGGGTCTATGCCGACCCTAACATGAGAACATTAACTACCATGTTCAGCTCAATAACACGTATTCTAGTCTTTTTTTTGTCCAGATAATCAGACTTACTGTGACATAAAACCATGATTTATTTTATTTTATTTTATTTTATTTTATTTTATTTTATTTTATTTATTTATTTCGAATATAACATAAAAAAAAGACCAACAACAACATTTAATACAAAGAAAGAAAACATTCGAAAAGGAGCGGGATGGAGTCGAACTTATAAACTCTCGCCCCTTCCTCCGTTCTTCAACCTACTCTACTTTTTTATGTCAGATCCCATGATTGATTGACATATACAAGCCAAGATTAAAGAAACTACCTCACATTAAGAGAGGATGTATTATTATATAATTTCACATTTCTGAAACACCCTAGCATCTTGTCAAACTAAACATTCAGTGTCTTTGGGTCTGGTATTTGCTGAGATAATCATTTAAGAAAAAAAGGTGTGTAAATCAGTTAAATGGATCAAAGTAACCACATCATTAAAGGTGTCATCTGGAGTGTTCTGTTTGAGCGACAGACATGACTGAGTGGAGAGAGCAGAGGTCACTGAGTTGTTTGCTGTGTGTCTGTTCACCTGGGTGTATAGAATGGTGTTGTGGAGTTGGAGGGGGGGTTGCCTGAATCACAAAGGGCTTGATAAGGCCATCTAATCAGACTCTTTGCATTCCACCACTTTTGTAATCTGCCCCCTAACCTGAGCTTATTACTATATCCATATCAGCATCGGTGAATACTTGAAAGCTGATAGTTGAACGAATGGAGTCACAAAGCTTTTACTATGACAGACCACCACCAAACATCCAAACATAGCAGTGCTTTAACTTTCATTTAAAGACATAAACGCTCGTCGTGCTTTACATTTCTCGTAGAGCTTGTATGGCTGCGGGGCGATGCGCTTTCATCAACAGTTTAGTGAGAACAACAAAGCTGCAATATCAATTTTCACCCTACCAACAGAATGTGGGCACAGCCAAGTCATTATTACCTTAATCCATTAGTCAGAAGGAGGGTGAGGCTGAGAAGGGTGTGACAGAGGACAGGGCAGACAAAACAAGGTCAAGAAGAGAGCAGATCTGTTGTCTGTGGTGGATTTTGGATGCCCCCTCTGACACTGTCGGAAAGTATGTAGTAGCCTACAGCTAGTGGCTTTGTGTGTAACTGTGTCGTATGTGCAAGGATCACTTCTGTGGCTTGACGGCAAGGGACCGACAGTAAACCAATGAATGTATAACGGCGCTGCGAACAGCACAGTCACACATGTTTTCTGGACTGTCTCAGTGTCACATGATCAGGGGTGACAGAGTTTTGAGGTTTAATCTTTATTGTTTAGTCCTCCTCGCCTGAAAAACTGAATATTTGTCAGGTTAAATAACATGGTTGCTAATTAATACTGTGGCCCATAAATGTGGGCTACTCCGTTCACCACATGTGAACTAATCGAAGAGGACTGGTCAATATTGCACAAGAGTTGGCAGGGTGGCTTGCATATTAGCCATAATTACATTCACATGAACATAATGTATTGGTTTACTGTCATGCGTAAGGTTAATGTGTATAGCAATTTAATGTTAACTGTTGGACAACTTTCCAGGGTTATCTCCTTTGGACGTCCTCACTGCTTTCACACAGTTTAGACTTTTATCCCTCAGTGTGTGTGTGTGTGTGTGTGTGTGTGTGTGTGTGTGTGTGTGTGAGAGAGAGAGAGAGAGAGAGAGAGAGTAGTGCTTCAGCCTAGCTATTTCCTCTACATTTACTTTATGTGTCATTGCATGGAATTGCATGTACAGTAGCAGAAAAAATATTAAACCACCCCATGTTCTCTTCAATTTCTCGTTTATTTTAATGTCTGGTACAACTAAAAGTACATTTGTTTGGATAAATGTAATGATAACAACAAAAATAACTCATAAGTGTTTAATTTTAGAGCCATATTCCATAGTTTTCTTGATAATAACCAAAATCACATAAGTTACATCTATAGCTATGGCATTATTTTTGGATTAGATTAACATGTGTTTATTCAGACTTTTACAGTTTTTACAAACAAACATACATTCACAAGATACAATGTTTGAAAAAAAAAAAAAGTAACAAAAAATGAAAGCACCTGAAAAGGGGTAGGCTGAAGCCTAAGGTTCGTCTGCCTCCCCCCTTAATCATGTCACCACATGATGAAATATAACAGCTACCATTACCTTTTGCTTAGTAACAGTTACAACAAAAAAACAAAACAACTCAATAGTTTGAGTAGCGGGGAAGAAAAATTACATTCACATTCGTCATATATTTTCATGACATTTGTTTTAAACATAGTTTTAAACATAAATAATCTTGTACAGTCTTTTAACTCAGGATTTAACTTGTTCTAAACATTTACTCTAACAACAGAAAGACAAAACTCTTTCATATGTGTCCTAGCATGAGGTTTTTTTTGGCATTGTTCTGCCAAAAACAGTGCTTTCAGACATTCCATATTTTATTTTCTGTCTGTTTTAGCCACATGATAGTTAGTACTTGATTGCATAATCATTATTTTTGATGACTTTTGATGGTTTAATATTTTTTTCCATGACCGTATGTGTTGTTTTAATTTGTACCATTATTAACAGTTAATTATATTTACAGTACAGTAACAGTTTTCTATCAAGTTAAAAAAAGTCATAATTCACACTGAGGCACACAAGGAATTTAAAAAATTGCACTCACAAATGCAACTATGTTGTCATAAAAACCTTTTGGCTTGTATTGTTGTGTGCTTTTATTGCTCTAAAAGTAAATAACACATTTTTTTATACAAGAAAGAACAAAACATTTGGTTTCCCACGCTGCAAAAACACAATCATCACTTCAAACCATCCCTGCTCTTGTGCAGGCTGACAGACGTGATAGGTTTTGTAAATATTACGGTAATAACTTGAGTCCAGTCTTGTCAGTAACACAGCTTCAGTAGGAATTACAGCTATGTTTGTAGGAGTTGTCACCTCTTATGCAACTATCTGGCAAGTCTTTAGCCTCCACCCCTCAGCTGTTATCGCCTTAAGCTACAATAGCCTGGAACTGAAAGTAACAATAAAGTACAATTTTTGCTGTTACAGAGTGCTAGTGAGCTGAAATCTCAGAAAAAAAAAAACTAGATAGAAGGTACTGAAAATGTCTGGAAACACTACTTGTAACAAAGTCAGTGAAAATATCTAGAAAAATACAAAGAGGAATGGTTAGAGTTTTTGTGTCTCTGTGTGTTTTGTTGTTTAACTTATGGACACAAACCTTTCCATAGTGTTTTGTTTTTTTTTTTCCGTTCATTCATCATCCGTTACATAGTCATTAAACTGAAGTTAATGAGACCATCTCTGCATTGTATTCAACACAGTGTTTGTCAAATATGCCAATACAGGGCATCGACTCCCTGAAGATATACAAGGGCCTGTTTAAAGCAAAAACCACAGATGATAAGAGTCACAGAATTTGTATAAGAGCTAGTTACATAACAAGAGATGTCAAGACGCCTGTTGAGTCTTAAGCAGTTCTAGCGGCTTAGATAGCGCAAAACCCTCCGAGACAACAACACAATGTAGACGGAGATAATTATAAATCATTCTTAGGCTGACGAATAGACATGAGTCGACTGGTAAGTGAAACAAAAAAAGTCATGTTTGTGTATTGGTGATTTACAGATTACTGTTTACCCCATTGTTTCATGTTCTTCTGATAACATGGCTGTACCAATCCAATCATACCGCCCACACTAACAAGTAAATAATAAAAAAAAACACCCAATGGCACAAATCTAGTCCCAAATGCATGCATGCTTACACAAATGCACGTAGAGGTATACACATGCGCATGCTCATAGCCTAATGAGAGATTTTCTGACCTTTCTTCATGTACCCCTGGAGAATATTGATGAATCCCCTTTTAAAAATAACTCTCGCCTTGTAGGGTCATTAAATGATTTACAGTTATTTCACCAACACATAATTATTACATTTATTATGTTGGTCTGTACAGGGTTGGTCCATTGTGGTAGGAGGTAGACCTTTTAACGCACAATGGAGGCGATTAAAAGTTTATTTTCAGTGAATACTGTTACACTCAGAAGTTAACATCACAAGAAAATAGTTTGCAGCTTTGTGAGGGGGGTTCAGTAAGCCAATATAAAACTGAAGCTATAGCTTTAATGGTGCATTGTCTACTGTAAGAAAAACTATTAAAGGGAAGGAGAGAGAGCACAAAGTTTGGTGTGAGTGAGGACTAATAATGTTTAACTTTCTGTTCCTATTCTGTAATGTAGTAACTCCTGTATTTCAGCCATTTCTAATTGTTGGATTTGCAATGACATTTACGTCTTTTACCGTCATACATTGTAAACCTTTGTAAGAAAATGTACTGAAACGTGAGTGGATGAGTTTTTTCCTCCCTATGAGCAGTCCTATTACCCATGTCAAATCAGAAATAATCTAATGTAGTGAGCTAAGTAATCACAGGTAATGTCACATTTGCTCTTATGGCAAAAAGACTAATCGCCACATTCAGAATGCAAGACTTAATCAGAGCCACCTCCGACCTGCAAATGTGCATCCCCTGATTTAATGTGTGCCAGTATCATAACCGATAGTGTTAAGGTCTTTGCATGTTTGAATCCTGCAGTCTGTATCTGTTTCTAATAATGGTATCTTCTCACTTCTTACGCTGCTAAGCTGGTTAAAATGTCATCTGACTACGACTGTGAGCATGGCCCTTCAAACACTCCCGGCGGATGAGGCACTTAAAGTTCATTTGAGCCTTGCGTTGAGCACTCGGCATTAAAAACCTGACTGAAGCCAAAATGAAGATGATTTAAATGAACTCATTTGAGGAACATTTAATTACCATTGGAGCGTAATTGAATGTTTCTCTGAAGTGCTGAGTGATTCCTAATGAAATGAGAAGGACGGGGGAGGTACTGACGAGGCTGGGAGTCGGATGCCTAGTCAGGGCCGTTCTATAGACATAGACACAGGGAGACGGAGATAGAAACATCGACTGCATAAATAAATCTGTCACTGGCAAATTATGAATTCATTAGAAAAATAATCAGAGTGACAGACTTACTCACGCACTAGAAATATGATTTTTATAATTGTTCTTGATATTTACGCAGAGACCCGTTGTTGTGGAAGGGACGATGATGTAAAGTTTATGACTTCAACTCTATGAAACTATTTGTATCATATTTGCTACGCCAAGTTCTGAGACCTTTATTTTATCAACATGATCAATACTTTCCTTAAAAATCTTTCATATGTGACCTGATATGTGTTTTCTGCCACTATTATATTATCATCCCACTACAGCCAGTGGAAGAGCTCTTATTTGCCCTTTTCTATATGGTTGTTAATGGTATATGGTATATGGTCGATGGTAAAAAATCATCCAAAAAGTGTGGTATTTTCAAAAAGTTACATTAAGAAGAAGATTTATATTGTTATTCAGTTGAAATTAAAAAAAATGAAATTATGATGTCATTTAAACAGATTTCTGTAAAAAACACAAAAACCTAAAAATGTATATTTTGAACGAATGAATGGTTTATTTTAGTTTGTACATCAGTTGTTACACATACTACAATAATCAACCAAAAAGGAATAAGCCAGAAGCAAAAGCTTATTTTATGCCTGTCCTTTTCACCTGGTACACTTCTTACCTTAAATTAATTCTCAATGCTGCACATATTTTTCATTATAACAAAAAATTAACAACAAAATATATCAACCATAGCTACTTCTTAATTTTTCCGATAATTTCACATTTAAGGCATTTTTCAAACTTTGCCCAAGAAGTGATAACCCACATTCATCAAGTGCATCCCGTAATGAAAATTTTTCAAAATGTTACAGGTAAAATGTATTTTTGTGTCTAAAGTTTACATTGCTGTGAGGAAAAAGTTGTGAAAAATGCCCAAAATGTGATACAAAAAATTAATTTATAACCAAAAATGATATGGCAAAATGTTTCGTTTGGATAATGTTAAATGAGTGAATAAACATTTCAGTTCCAAAAAAATTGATTTTTGTGTCTAGTTTTCAATGGTCAGGTTTTACAGGGTTAAAGGAGGAAATGTCTCCATAAAGAGGGATGAGCAGAGCAGGGGACTAGATGAGTCAGAAGTGAGAGAATATTTACAGGGCAGGTGTGCTGCTCGGCCAGTAAAACCCTCTTCCTCTGGACACATGTTGCTAACTACAGGCTACTATTGGCCCTCTCACTAAAGACAGACATATTTCATGGCCTTGGGAAATCCCCATATCACAACATCCTAACACCTGGACCATCCATTACAGAGCTCCTCAGTCTCCCTCTGCTCCTAAGTGAGTATTTGAGCTTGTGTTGGAGAGAATGACAGAGACGCTGAGTCCCCCCACATGTGTATGCATGTAAATATGTGTCAGTCTTTACGAGTGGCGAACACAGCGATAGCTCTCCCCTGTCGGTGTCTGTGTACCTGAAGGCCTCCAGGCAGAAGATGTCAAACAAATCTACCTCTTAGCTTCTTGTAAGCTGGAAGCAAAGTGGCACAGTAAAAATTCTGGGGGAAAAAAAAAAAAAAAGACCCCTAGTGCTCTGTCTCCTCCCCGTTTCTGTCTCCTCGTATGTCTCAGATGAGCTTTTGTCTACTAATTTGTATTTCTAACATGGCTTCAGTGTAAAGCAAACGGAAGCTGTTTGGTTAAATGCTGGTGACGCTATTATAAGGTTAAATCTAGAGTATACAATCCTGCCGTCTGTATGGTGAGAGCATTTCCTGCAGAACAATGAATCGCCCTGCTCGTCTGACAGAGACAGAGGGAAATGGGAAGAGAGAGGGACTGAACGAGAGACAGAGACGTTATCGCTGCACACTGTGGGCACTCACATCCATACTGCCTGCCAGTTACTCACAGAAGTAAAAAAGTATTTAATTACAAACAAAACTAATATGATGATTATTCTTTACAGTCCATGGCAGATTGCTCTCAGCCAAACATGGTGCCAAAGATTCTTAATCTTCATCACAGTTTGCACTTCCATCAGCGGCCAGAGCCATATTCCTCCTACACTGGAGCTAAATAATAACAATAAGCTAGATACGGTTTGCATTTATTATGAACAAAAAAACAAAAAAAACAAAGAGTTACTTCATAACACTTTGTTTGTAGCCTCTTTATGGATAACAGTTCCGTTTTTGGGCCAGAGGTAGAATAATTAATCACTGATTGAAAAAATCTAGGGCTTTGTTGTTAACTATAACTACAGTTTGAAATAAATACAGTTGTAAAATATATTGGTGCATTTGAGCCTCTTCAGCTGGCATGAAGATTTAGTTTATTTAGTGCTTAAAGGCTGAACATAGATTTTCTGTGAAACACTGAAAAAGTTTATGTGACTAACCTTTATGTATATTTTTGAGCAATAGCACAACTAATAAATAAATAAATCATGTCATGTCATAATTAGCAAAAGTATATTAGCAAAAAAATTATTATGGCTTCATCTACTTTGGAATTACCAACAGTGGTTTGTTCAAAGAATTAAGAACATAAAGCAAGGACTTAATACTTAAGTCGACCATTTTTTAAATGTGTATCATTTGTCGTCAAATGCTTAAATGTTTCTCAAAGTCTGTTTTAAGCTGGAAGCTGTTTGCATATTGACATTAGCAGAGCCCATTTATGAGGCATTTGCCACAGCAGAGAAGCAAAACTGAGGCAGTTGGATAGAGCACACAGTTTATTGTGGAAGATTTGACTTGAGTTCTTGATATAAAAGTTACTTTTGACAACAGATAACTGAGAAACTCAGGGGAGGTGCATATTTTTAACTCTTTACCCCATAAAAATGACATTTGATGACCCTCCCCCCTTAATGACGAGTTGTTACACCAGTTATATCGCTAAAGACATAATGTACTAATGATGTGCTTCTAGCCTATTCATTTTTTGGTTTTTATGTTTGTTGTAGTTGTTGTACTAAGTGCAATAATTAATTTCAAACCAAAAATAAACTCATTCATTAATTCATTCATTCAGAGATGTGATTTGATGACCATTAGAACAGGTTCCGTTTTTCAAATGTAACAGAGGCTGTGATGGATGGAGGTGACCACAACCTATAATAGGCCAACTAATAGGATTAAATAACACATTTTGTTTTTCCCAAAGTTTGCTGAAGTAGTGATAATTATAGCCACTGAAAAACAACACACTGAAAAAACATTATGTTCCATGGGTAGAACTAGCAACATATATATGCGTAGTAGGCATCCAAGAGGGAAAGAGTTAAAGTATGTTAAGATCCATTCACAGGTTAGAATAAAAAATAACCAGAATAATATTTGTAAATTTCTTCATAAGTGTTACGCATTGAATCTTTAATTTTAGCGTCATTTAACAGCATTAGTCCCGACATATCCTCACTTCGTCTACGGCGTTTTGTCTGTGAGTCAACCTCACACAACAGAGCAGTCTCAGAGGTATATGTCACATGTGACAGGTCTGCATGACACTCAGGTTTACTTCACTAAATGAACAGCAGATAATCAGCTGAACCTACGCAAAACACTACCACACATTCATATATAAACGTGCAAACACTTAAACGTATATTTACTATGAATATAAGAATTAGCTTAATTCTTACCATAGACATCACATGGTTGAGACCAGTGAGTCAAATGACTGTCTGTGCTCTGTGCCCTTCCCATAGAGACAGAGGAGCTAAATTGGCTAATAAAAGCTAATCTAAATTGTGGTTCGTGACTCCAGAGTTCTGGCGTTGGAGTTCACATAGACAATGACACCCAGTAGTCGGGGCACATCCTCTAACCAGGCTGACATTCCAACCAGCAATTACAGCACTGGGCCTACCAATCCAGACCAAAACACCTACTCACAAAAACAATGAGCATCACTGTGTGCACACAAGGGCAACCCTCTCTGGACCCTCATCATTCCTCTATCCCCCCCCTCTCCCTCTGCTCCTGGTCCAATCTTGTTATTAATCTTAACTGACTCATTAGTAGAATTCTCAGTCATTGCATATTCTCACATTAGTGTAATGGCCAATAGAACTAACTAGGTCATGTCACGGAGTTTTTGTGAGGGATGACTTGACTACAACTGATGTTTGATAATATCTTTGCAATTTTGTCATTTCAATATTATTTGCATACGTTTTTTGAATGTCCTGGCAATGCATTAAGCAATATGAAACTCTGAACTGTTTGACATGAAATGTGTGTTGTTTTTGTGGGGGAATAAATGAAAGGGAAGTAGATTACATTTGTAAATGTTTTCTCAAAACAAAACATATTTGTCAGCTCACATGTACTTGGACACTGTTTACCTCTTCTGGCAATTCTCAGACATATTCCATTAATTTTCTCAGTTACTTTAGAAGACATAAAAAAAATAAATAAAAAAAATGAAATGCTGTCCAAATGCTTGTATTTCAAACACACAGCCATTATTCACACCACGTAATTATGTGTTAATGGTCTGCGTCGCAATTTTGTGAGCAAAATCTGGTTTGTAATTCAGTGTGAGATGAAATATCCCAGATGTAATGGAAATAGCATTTGACTAAAGTCTTTTTAAATGTTTTTATTACTTTTCTTCTGAAATTGGTGCATGTTGACCAGACAGAACAGGCCTCTTATACAGTCAGTAATAACACTGGGCATAGATTAATTACAAATAAATACACATGAAACCCGTAGAGAAGTTAACAAATGCTCCTACAACATTAAATTAAATTACATTCATAGTGATGTTGAAATAATGATGCTGATTAGTTTAACTGGTTTATGTCTAAACCGCCCTGATCAATTCCATAAAGAAGTGAAATGATTTAGTAAGTGCTCAGCTGCAAACAAAATGAAAAATGCAATAAAGCAGATACAAATCCCACTTTTCCAGTTGCATTGCATCACAAATTGCTGAAAGAAGTCATGTTTGCTTCAAGCGTGTTTGTTCGTGGCTGCTTTTCAAACCATCTGCAGCAGAGCTAGCTCACTGCTGGGCCGTGCAAGAACCAAGTCTTGTGCAACGCTCCCTCAAAAGAACATTTGTTCACCATCTGTGACTGCTGCTCCCACTCCATGCAGAGTTGAAGCAAATCACAGTACTTTTCACTTTCTTAAATGGGATTTTTCAAAACCATGTCCTTCCTGTGAAAAAAAAGAAATAAAAAGAAAACTGCATTATATCTGTATTATATTACGACTTCATCCATGACGGCAAGTGGCCAGCCTCTTCTGGGATTATGAAATCATAATCACTGCAAAAATCCCACCCCCTTTTTATCACCAAGACCCTCGGCCAGTAAAGGGTGTTCCGATGACAGCTATGTTTCCTCTTGAACCCAAATCAGGCTGCAACTGGCTGTAAAAGGCATTAGCCCATGCTGGAAACACTGCAAGGGTGCCAGGTGGACTCATGTGTCTACACACCGACCACAGCCATAAGAACTAACCCATGAGAGACCACCACACTTATCCAATATGAGCGTTTGTGATTACATGTACAGTGGACTGCAGTATTGATTTCTTATGTTTAACTCCATGTGTATACAACATTATGTACAAAACTATTTTCCATTAGAACTCTGGACTTTGTTTTGAATAGTTCTTTAGTACTTGAGTAACTCAGGCCCAAGGATGTGACTATGGTTCAGAATATCATGATGATGTAACACCAGCACACATGTGAGACTGTTATGACTGTCGGTCAGCACACTCACATCCACATCTTCACATGTCCAGTCATCACTGTGTCATTGTCCAGTACTGTGGGATCTCTAAGCTCACTTTTTTTTTGTTGGATTTGTTTGTTTAAGCAGAGGCCAGAGGATTGGCTTTGTCCATGTGGACATGGTTTTCAGAAATCTGACTGGTTTAAGCTGCCTAGTGACAGTTTGCCATTCACCAATCAGATGCTGAACTGAGATTGAACATGTAACTTAGCATCTTAAGTTAGAAAATCACACTGTAATCCTTATTTTGTGTATCAAGACAAATGTAAATCTATTGGCACCAAAATTCAAGTTATAACAAAAGTCTAATATATGCATTTTTAATGTTTGTAAAAGAAATTGATTTTTTTTTTTTTTTTGGTTACAAAACTACTGATAACTGAGTTCACAAAGAAGCAACCAAAGGTCACCTATATTCCAATATATTGATTACATGAATTTTTTTTGACAGAAATAGCCCCAACATCCTCATCTGAAGTGATAACAAGTAACTTATCCCCAGTTTTGTTTAAGTTCTTGCAGAAATGTTGACCCGTCTGAATAGCCTCATTCAAAGGTTACTCCTCACTCATCGTATTCATAACCACATTTAATTTCACATAATGCCTCTCTATTATTCAGCCTGTGGATGATGTGCTCAATTACCCTTGCCTTGCCTGAAGCTAAATCACCCTGTGTCAGTCAGAATTTGCTAAATGACAACTTGAGGACACTAAAGGAAAGGCTATCATACTGGTTTCATTGTCAGGACCAGTGGCCCAGATGTCAAACAATCCAGTGGAAAATCATTCTGAGCTACATGTGCTGAGCAAAGAGATGTAATCAAAGTTAACTCCAATATACCTGAGAATAATTTTACCTAATTCAAAATGTGTCTGATCATAAGAGACTGAAATGTCAACAGTGGGAACATGATGATGCTCTGATGAACTGATTAAAGAGAAACAGGCCTGAGACCTGCAAGTACACACTGTACACAGTCTGTTTAGAGGAAAAAATCATCTCACTACATTTTGTCAGGTCCCACTGATGTTTGTCTTGTTTGGTGTGTGCGTGTCCTTTGAAATTGCTCTGAATTCATAAAACTGAAAGATGTAAACTGAATGACATACCGTGTCATGTGGAGTTATGTGGCGTTTTGCTCAAGGGCAAGGTTATAGAACTGAACACCCGTTCTGATATTTGGACCGGAGGAGCATGGCCAAGTAAGGAAATTCAAGCTGGTTTAATGGGAGGTCAAAGATCATTCTGGGTCAAGTACCCTGCCAGGGGACTGCATGTTAAACACTCTCCCCGGGGAGAAAGAGGGACACCACAGTGTCTGACAAGATCAACAACACTGGCCTAATTAGAACAAACACAGACACCAGGGACCAACCATATCTGCAAGGAACAAAAGGAACAAAGACTATCTCCTCGTGTGATGTTATTGTTTTGAAATAAACTTATTTCCTTGAATTATTCTTTCCTTTTTAGTTACTGCAGTTGTCTTCACCACCAACAAGGATTTACCGTCTGGAGTATAATTTGGAGAGGCTCCTTGAGGAAACAGCTTCCTCAGGGGGAAAGACAATTAGTCCTTCAACAAACAGCACGGATCAGTCGCTTTAATTAAACACCCTCCCCCAACATTGCCTCATCCCTCTTCTCTCCTATTCCCTCCCTCCCTTTCATCTCTACTTTTCCTCCTCTTTTTATGCGAAGGAGTCTGGATTTTAATCCTAGGCCAGATGACACCCTAATAATTTGTTGTGTTGCTTTGTGAGCTCCTAACCAGTGGATTAGATGGATATTGGTCGGTGGAGTAGTTTGTGGAGTTAGCGCTAACAGGATTTACCATCTACTGAGTATATCAAAGACAGAGTCCTGTGATAAGCACTAAGCACTTCACCAAATTAAAAAGTGACCCACAGGTGGGCTCTCTGCACTGTTTGTGCCGATGGGCCATGACGCTAATTGCTTTCTAACTCTGTTACGAGTGCCATCAAATTACACTCGTCAATTAGAGTGAAGAGGGGTGTATGGAGGCTCTTAGAGCTTATCCCACAGATCACTGCTGTGTGCTTTACTTCTGTCATTATTGCACACTGGGCACTGAGTCAGATACAGACAGAGCTAAACAGACCTCATTCTCTTTCTGGATTAAAGTTTTTTTCAAGTGCTTTATTTATTGCTAAATTCTGCATAGTTAACTTTGTTTAGTTAAATGCTGAATAGAGGTCATGGCCTACATTATGCACAGTACAGTCGAGAAAATCAGAAGGAGGTGAAAGAAGGATTCTGCAGAAAAAGCCTAGAAAGTAGGTGAACTACAGTAGCAGAGGAAACAAAACTGAAACACCACAGGAAACTACTCAGCTGAACCTTTGTGTGGGAATGCACTCAAAATTAATGTGTATCTGATTGCTGAATGTGTTTGTGTGTGTGTGTGTGTGTGTGTGTGTGTGTGTGTACATTTTCTTTAATGTGATGTGGTAAAGCAATGAGAGGAAGGCAGGATATGATGCTGAAGGCTCATATGCAACATCCGCTGATGCGGGGAAGCCCAGTGTTGGTGTTCACTTATATGTGTTAAAACACTACAATATTTCCTGTGCAACAGTCATTTGTGGGTTTTCATAACAGAAAATGTTCTTTGTAAAAGTACAGCACACACAAATGCCACATAACAAGACACTGAATCCCAAATTGAAATCAAATCCACAATTGTTGCATAAAGCAAGAGTTGCATAACAAAAAGTAAAATGACGAACTTAGAAAATTTAAATCTTATCTTTTCTCTACATCAAGGATATTCATGTTTGTGTATTTGTTAATTGTTCTTTTTGTGTGGGTTGTGTGTGTATACTATTATATGGTAAAGACAAGAGGTTTTTCATTTTCCTCAGTGAAAACATTATTTTAGTCAAGTTACTGACATGAACTGGGTTCAATAAATGGGGGTGTGACATCTGTAAATTATGCTTTACTGGCAAGACAAGGCGTACCTTTCCTGGAAGAGTAACAAAATAATGGGGGAAGAGAACAAAGAGAGATCTGACTCCCTCAGACAAGCAGACAACACACCTGTAGCAGGAGATGAGCGAGTCGAGTGGCATGGCTAGGGTGGTAATTCCACCTGTACGTACACTTTTCCCTGTGGGCACAGCTCAACTCTAAAAGCCTTCGTAAAGGAGAACGGTGTATTACAGCCAAAGAAAAATAGATATAACATGGATGATACAAGAAATTTCAAAGTCTGTAAAAAACAGTGCAATTGATTCCATTCCTTCGTGATCGCCCTCTGAGTTATACCCTATCAGTTTTCTGTTTCACTCCAGTAAGACGTATGCACAACAGCTGTTTCCCTCTGCTAGTTTTAACTGATTTTCATTTACTTGACTGCTTCAGGGCATGGCACCTCTAGTACGGTATACTTCACATCTGGCATAGTGGACCTTAAATAAATGAAAGCCCATTTTATACACAATGTAAGACGTCGTTCACATTTAGGCATTGATAGAAGGGACATGGCCGTGGCAATCGATATATATTCTACATCAGTGCCTTTCTAGCACTAACCATTTAATTATAATTCACTTTGTCTATAAAAGGCTATTAATGTTACAGTACTGGACTTGACTCATGAAGCTCTACAACAAAATGTAGCTAAATCAAAAACGTATGCAGTTTTCTGTAGTGTATACGACACCCTTGTACATGACAATGCGATGTCACAAGGAGGGATGTAACATCACATCACATCTGGTAGGTGTGAACAGAAGAGCACAATTCAATCAAGAACTTGATAGAATGTTAATGGGTCATGTAAGTGATTTACAGATTGAAACAGCTATACCTATAAAGGTACCAATCTCAATTATGCACCACTGTCAGTTTATTTATTGTCTTACAACAAATTGGATGGGCAACAGTGTCCCCTGGAGATTAAATTTACTGTATATAATAATAAATTGCTTCCATATTGCCGTGATTACCCACTGTGTGTGTTTTATGCAGAGGAAATATTTATGTGAATAATGTTTCCAATGTACCTGTGTGAGTTTGAGTTGACAGAGCATGCAACACACAACATGCAAAGTACAAGATGTCGGGGCGACCATCTGTGGTTATAAGTGGAAAATCAAAGCATCATAACTGAAGGTAATAGAGGTTAATGCTAATAAACATATTGTGTCTCTCTCCAAGTCTCAGCAGACCTTTTTCTGCATTTTACCAAAGCAACACACTTTCTCAAACCAGTCAATCAGTTCTTTAGCCAAGAACTGATTAAAATTGGCAGGGAAAAAAGAGAAAAAAGTGCACCTTCTCATGTATACTATTAATTAAGAATGAAACATGAAAATCATCAACAAAAACAGCAGCTGTTACAGAGTGAAGGAAGTTTTTTTTCTGAAGGAACAAACAACAAAGTTAAAATTTGTAAAAAAAAAAAAAAAAAAAAGAAAAAAA
>JAPTGZ010000018.1:42587947-42599101 GCA_029814645.1 Fowleria isostigma
TTCTCTGATGGGGGGCCGGGGTCAGTTTGTAACAGAAAAAGTGTGACGATTGCAGGGGTGCCTAAACGTAAACATTTATTGTTTTCCAGAGAGCCACACATAACCAAATATTAACAACCCTTTCCAGAATCCTCACATAAAAAAGTCAGGAAATAAATAATAATACTATTGATGAAATAAATAACACTATTTATGAAATAAATAATAGCCAACTAATTCCTCTGGGATCTTCACAGAAAAAAGTCAGGAAATAAATAACACTATTTCTGAAATAAAATTACACTATTTACGAAATCAATAAAAAAATCAAATAACCCTCTCTGGGTTATTTGATTGGTCATCAGGTTAGAACCTGACAGAATTCGATGCTCTTTGGGAGTCATCTATGAAAAAAAAATAAAATAAATAAATGTGTGTGTATACATATATATAATTATTATTATTATTATTATTTTTTTTTTTTTTTAATTTTATGCCTGTGATGGTGGCACTGTGATGTATTTCACCATATCTGGGTATTGCCCTGCAGGGCTTCCATGACAGAGGTCTTCCTCATTCGGACACTGGGCATTTCCCTGCAGTTCCTCTCTCTCCTCTAATCTCCTCCTCTGCAGGTCATCGTGCTCTTTAATGTGGTTGACTTTCAGGTGTTCAGTAAGATTTGTAGTATTGCCACAATACTTGACACACTTTGTGCATAAGTCACATTTCTTCATTTGCGCTTACTGCAGTGAAATTTGTCCATATGATGCTCCTTTTTCACTCTGACATGGTGCTCTTCTTTCTCCTCCGCTGTGACTGACTGACGGGTGACGGCTGCGGGGCTGGCGCGTGTGTGCATGCGACGCGCATATCAGTGCGTGAGCTGCCGACCGTGGCCAAGCCGGACTGGAAGTGGAAGCCAGATGGAAAAGTAGTTCCATATCCAACACAAATATTGACCACAAATTTAGGAATAGGGGCACAGACTGCAGAAGGGTGGAATAGAATGTCATGTTCTATGCGTGCATTAGTCTTGATCGCGTAGCCAGACTGAAAAAAAAAATCATAATGCATCTCTGGTATTGTTCAGGGGGCCGGGCCAAATGTGGAAGCGGGCTGTATCCGGCCCGTGGGCCATAATTTGGGGACTACTGCTTTAATCCAATTGAATGTATATACTCTGTAAGCAAAAAAAAAAAAAATAAATAAAATGTAAAGGCATTGCTGAGATAAAATGTTGATAAGAATTAAGAGACAATGGGTCACCCTGACATTTGACCTTTTGGTACCAAACCTTGTGCCAAATGTGATACTGTGTCAAGTTATTGCTGAGATACTGTAAAACATAATGAGGGTGGATACACACCATGTAGACACATCTAAAAACCTTTATGTCCAGGATAAAACAAAAGTTACGCTTGTAACTATGGTTCTATGAATCCTGCAGAGGGCGGTGCTGAAAGCACTGGAATGATGAATACCAAAAACATCACGAAGGATCCTGAGTACATACTCCACTGAGAAGGCCCAGAAGATCCCTGTTGAAAGACCTGGCCAAGAGGACGAGGAGTGGCCATGGTCATGTCATAGAAACTAGGGAATGTGCTCAGCGAGGCACATGAGGCAGCAGTACATATGGTTTCCAAAGAAACCTCTCTCACAGCCGCCCACAGAGTGGAGATGCCCCTGTCAGAATGGGCTCAAGCCAGGCACGGCGAAGCACGACCTCTTGAGTTGCAAGTGTGGCAGATGACTTCTGCAATCCACTGAAAAAGACGGCATTTGGATAAGAGGACCACCTGTCTGAGGACCACCATTATAGAAAAAGAGCTGGTCTGAGCATTACATACCTGTGGCAGTGGCAACATATGCAGAAAACGCCAGTACATGCTACCAGACCTGACCTGTCCCCACAGCTCTCCTGGGGGGAGGTGTGTGTCAGTCTCACCATGTCAATGAGACCATGTCAATCTCAATGGTTGGTTATAATGAGAGCAGGGTAACACCCTAGGCCAAAAACGCCGTTGTAGGCCATAAGGTGACACCAGACCCATCTAGGCTCAACCTCAGACATGAGGGACTAATAGAGAGGACATGTGACCCACAAGCCCTGGCACGTATGATCATTGTCTCATAAGATCAGGTGGTTTTGGTGTGCTCCCTGCATGGAATGCCACATCTCATGTGGGTATGGCGCAGTTGGTAGAGCGGTTAGTCCAACGATCAAAGGGTCGGTGGTTTGAATTCCACCTCAACCTGTCCACATGTCGAAGTGTCCTTGGGCAAGACACTGAAGCCAACGAACAGCACACAGCTCCAGTACATTTAAATGCTCTGAGCAATCCCTCAGACCAGTTGAGTATTGTCGTCCACCTGGCAAACTAACAGATGAGCCTCCATGACTGCCATGTCCAAAGACATGAAATGTAGGAGGTTGGGACAGAGTCCAGTCACTCCTCTCGAGACTGACCCGGAAACCCAGCTTGGCCACATGGGCAAGCAAGTGGTCCGCAAACCAGGCTGCACATGCAATTGATGGAGCACAAAGCAGCAAGTCATCCAGATACATAATGGAGGGACTGAAGGCCGTCCTCTGTGGTGAGCATGTGGAATGGCAAAATTTCCATGTAGCAACTGAGTTTCTGTAGATCTAGAATGGCACAAAAACCACCAGGTTTCATGGGTACGAAGAAAGGGGGGGGTTAGAAATATACTCCGTACTGACAAAGCAATCTGTATTGCAACATCAGGGTCACAGACACCTGACACCCCGACATAGGGCCACTGCAGGTGACACAATAAGGGGGGGATAACAGCAGGTCCTATGGCAGGAACGCGACTGAAACCTGATGTAGTTGCATTGTGCATAGCCACCAACACATGACCATGTGATAAAAGGCATGACCAGGTGCTCAGGCCTCTTTAACAGGCATGAAACTCCCCCAGGTATTCTCTGGAGGGAGCAACAGCAAAAGGCCCACGCCCAAAAAAGGTGCTACCAGGGCCAAGCTGATCCAGCTGTGGAACACCCAAGAGCCTCACTCATGACATCCTGTATCGAACCATTCATGTCACTAACCAGGCTCTGAGCCGATGAGAACAAACCCATTCCAGAAGCAAGAAGATTGTACCTCTCCCTCATCATGAAAATAAGAAGCCAGTGAATCCTCCTCCTCCTTGGGCAGGGTAGGCATGGGTAGAGAAGAAAACCCAGTCACAGACATGAGACAATCCAGGCAACGAGTCTGCAGAAGAGGTAGACCTTTATTGTCATTGCAACTTAGTACAAGAAAATTGGAGCAGCATCCTCAAAGTGCCAGTGCTCAAAGTGCCATTCAGTAAAATAAGATAAAAACAGATACATCCATAAAAGCAGAGAAAGCTAAAACAGAGATGTCTATGCATAAAATCAGACAAAGAAAGCTAAAAACAAGGATGTCTCTGCATCAATAAAAACAAAGTAGGGTAAAAGCTAAAAACCAGAGGAGAGTACAGAACAGTACTATTTAATACAGCAATGGATCTGGGATAAAAACTGTTTCTGAATCCGTTTGTTCATGACTTTATGATCCTGTAATGCCTCCTCGAGTGCAGGAGTTCAAATAGGTGATATCCTGGGTGTGTCAAGAGACTCCATCTCATCTAACTCTACAGACAACCTTTGGACCATAGAAGACAGATCACTGTCTGACCTGGTCTTCTTTGTTGGCAGAGCTGGCGTGGTAGCGGACTCACAGAAACGCTCAGAGCGACCAGGCAGGACAACGAGACCTACCCCAAAGGTGGGTGGTTCTTCTTTGTCGCACAAGCTGGGGACAACTGCCATTCCGCCACTCTGAATGCTCGTAGCATGTAGCCACAGTTCATGCATGGGTCATCTAACAGTGTCTCCTGTAAGTAGACAGGGCCAAGGTAGGCAGAACACAGGTTGTGCCCATCATCGGCCTGAAGTTCAGCCCCACAATCCACACATCAGTGGGAGCTGGTCATAGTACTTATGCACAACTTGAGTATATATACACACTGCTAGGCACAAAGCAGCAGTGGTCCAAGACCAACCTGGGAGCAGGTGTGTGAACGCTGCCATCACCAACGAGGACCTAACACATGAAAAGCCAACAGACACTGATAGTAAATCAGACCACGTATCTGGCTTCTTATCAAAGGGTCAGTTCATTGTATATTGTTGCATTGTTGTGCACTTAGAGATTTGGTATCAAATGTAAAGTGCGTTATAAATAAAATATATTAATATCATTAAAGGCAGAAGCTGTGAGCGGGAGCATGAACGCTGCCAACACCAGCTAAGACTCAAGCATACGTATAAATGGCTGACGGGCACTGACAGTAGGAAACGTCAACACAGACTGAATGCCCGCAGTGGAAGGAAAAAAGTGGGAGCATGTGCGTAAATGCTGCCTTCACCAACTAGAACCCAACACCAGAACAGTCAACCAATAACAATAGAATGTGTCATGTACATGGAGGTAACAACCTCAAAATTACAAAGACATAGAACATACATCAACATCGAAGTGTACATGAAACACACACAAACATTGAAATGCATGTAAAAATGTACGTTGTACGAAATGGATACAAACGCAGTGCACAAGCTGGAAGTAAACCAATCAACAATCAATAAATATGAAAGTGCACCAGCACAAGGGATATCTGGGAGAGGGAGAGCTAACGCTGCCTCCTATCAGTCAAGACAGAAATAAGAAGACAGAGTCACAGTGTGCATTGAATCTCATGTAAGCAAGCAGCACCAGAATAGGAGGCGTACATGCTGCCACTGCCCGTGAAAACAATGAGCTGAATGAGTTAGCGTTAGCTAAGGGAAAAACATGCCAACGTTAGTAACAATAACACCATCCGGGTGTAACAGTAACCAATTCAGTGACTGGGAGACGGGACATGGCCATCGCGGTCACCAGTGAAAATACAGAAGACAAAAATCAAGCAGTTAATCGTTACTTACCAGTAGCAGAGGCTAACATCATTAGCAGCGGCTAACACCACTAGCCTCATCAAAACACCGACTATCCGGTGGTAACAGCAAGTAAAGTCAGAAGCTGGGAGACGAGAAAATAGTGAGCAAACGGAGAACCGGTACTCCTAACTAGCACTAACAGAGTGCTGCCCGTATCGGCCGTAGCAGGGAGTAAATAAAACCAGAGAACAGACACGGGTGTGTCGGAAACCTTTATTTTGAAAGGGTTTCTAGCCCAATCAGCTGTTTTAAAGACATGTCAGCTTTGATGAAGGCTGAAGAATCAACAAAGTACTCATGCACATCGACAACCAGAAGTCAGGGGAGGATGCATACATGTTGTCATCACTGACAAATGGGCCAGTTAGGCTGAACACTCCCAACACTCTTGAAGCTTCGATGAGAAGAAACCTATCGCAGCCCGTGGAGGATGGAAGTCTGCAGCTCCAACCAAGAAGGTAAAAGGGCATCCAAAAACAGTAGTTGGCAAGTTTAGAAACAGCTAAACACCAAGTAGTAGAACTGTACATGAGAAGAAATAAGGAGCAGAGCCGAGGATGACAAGGGACTTTATCACTTCCCGGGGGCATCCACGGGTCACAGTGTGATGTTTTTGGTATTCCTACTCAAACTGCGCCTGCGCAAAGGGATCATTTCAGTGCTTTCAGCACCGCCCTCTGGTGGTTAGGAGGGATGAAATAGAACTGAAGGAATCTTCCCTACATCAGGGGTATTCAACTTCGGTCCTCGAGGGCCGGTGTCCTGCATATTTTAAATATTTTCTCTCTTCCACACACCTGGAAGCCATGACATCATTATCAGGCTTCTGCAGAGCTGGATGATAAGTTGATCATTAATTGAACCATTAATTAACATTAATTGAACATTAATTGAATTGTGTTGGAAGAGGGAAATATCTAAAACATGCAGGACACCAACCCTCGAGGACCAGATTTGAATACCCCTATAGTATCTTCACATTCATCAACCTTTGACCTCTGGAGTGTTGTAAGAAATAATCCCTTGATATTATCTCTCTTTTTTCTTTTGCTGTTGATTGTCATCTCCAAGCCAATCGATAGTTAAGGGAATTATTCAAAGCCATTCCTTATCAAAGCATGTTGCGCTGAAGCCTAGTCAGGGCTATCCTCTATGTGTAGATAGATTAACCCTGTCTTCACAGCTCACAATCAAACTGGGTAGAAACACCTTTGAGTGCATCAAAGGGGACGAGTCTGTTTAAGCACAATGTTGAATAAAAACACAACTTTGCATTTGAAAGAGATTTTTTTTTATTACAGTTCTAGTTAACACAGCCACATAGTCTGGCTTTTTATATGAAAATATGCAGAGAACTACCGTGTAAGTGTTTTATTTTAATTTAGTCTGTCATTAGTGAGAGGTGGTATATTCATAATGTGTATTTCTATAAACACTATTAGGTTTAAAAAGACAGTATTTAGCCCTATGTTCAAGAAGTGGGGATCTGAAGTTTTACTTTTGGGGGAAGAACTAGGATCAAAAAAACAGAAATTGATCGATTGCAATCTTCATTCTTTGATGTAACCTAATCCTTGTCTTAGTGAGAGGATGTAGAGAGAAAAAGCATCTGCATATTTAGAAGTTTTGGGCTCTAGGTACTACTTTTTGCTGTAAGGGATGCATTTCATTAATCTCCTCAGCTGTCAGAGTTAATGAAAAAGGGAGACAGATGTATGTGAGATCTTGAACATGTGTGTGTGTGTGTGTGTGTCCCCTTAAACCTCTGGCTCCGTCTCATGGTGGGTTTGTGTGACGCCTATGGAGGAACTCAGTGAAAAGGAGCATTGTGCTGTCGGAGTGTTGGCCTGGCGGGTAAAGCTTGTAAGCCGCTCTCCTCCACATGGGGCCTGCTGTTGAGGCTCAGAGCTGTGGTCTGAATGGCACCAGAGACTGCTCCCTCTGAGACAATACTGGTAATAGCAATGCCTGTTGCCCAGAGAGGAGACGAGGCACACAGAAAATATGCACTACAAATATGATACAAAAGAGAGAGAGAGAGAGAGAGATGAAAAGATAGGTAGCAAGATTTAGACCAAAATAGGATCTACGACATGTCAGGGAAAAATGAGTGGATACTAGAGTGTTTAAGTATATTTCAACAATATACATTCAACTTTTTAATTTAATCAACAGAAAAAACCCAAAAAGATAAAACCAGCATGTACAATTTGTGGAGGCATGTTTGCATGGAGTCTGTATCAGAGTCTATTTTGTGCTAGGTGCTAGTAATTTGTTGACATTAGTTAACTACATACCTAAGCAAATGGTTGTTGTGGCTGTTACATCTATAGCTGGGTTTCCATTACAGTTTTCTGCAAAATAAATGTGATATTTCTACAATTTTGACAAAGTATAATTATTAGTAGGTGTTTAATTGAAGAGTGTTTGGCTTCTGATGCGTGATTCTAATAAAGTCCTGTCTATTTGTCTCGCGATATGTTGTAGTTCTCACAGAGAGAGAGAGCGTGCATACCTCATGTCACTCTGCAGGTGCGCCTGATTGTCCCAAGCCAAAGTCTTATGACAGCGGCCACATATAATGGATTTCTGGGAGAGGATTAGAAAGTGATTGTGATCCAGAATTTCTGAATGACCCGGACAACATTTAATGAACGGTTATATTCTGAACCTCTTGTGACACTGGATTTGTCATGCCCATAACTAGAGAAAATGCGCAAAATGTGTTTTCATTACACTTTTGCGTAAGACATTTATATCGTAGCACCTCAAAAACTGCCTCATGAAAGCATAAAAACTTTTGTGATTGTTGACAGTTTTTGTGGCATTTCTGTGTTTCCATTACCAGTTTTCTATTGTGCACTTTGCTTTTTGCAAATTTCTAATGGTGATGGAAACCCAACTTAGGATACTAGACTTCATGCTGATTCCATGTAGAGTTGTTTTCAGCAAGACACCTTACACCTACTTACAAAGTTGTAACTCCTGTCTGCTCCTCTACAGCGGTCACAGTGTATAAGGCTACTTTCAGACAGCGGGTCTTAACCCTTTAAAACCTAAGCCTAAAATGGTCTGCCTTTACTTTTTTTTTTTTTTTTTAATTTTGACAAACTAAAAAGTTAGAAAATATGCTATGAGTGAGTCCATTTGCCCATTTTTCTAGAGCATTTTTTTTCTCCCCAGCTCTTTCAAAATCTAGCAATCATTTACAATTTACTGTAAGTTATAATACTGTTAAAATGGCTTCTTCTCCAGCTTCTAGTACAGGCATGAGTTAAATTACCATATTGACCCAATAAAGCCTATGAAGTACAATGTCTCAGGTTTCAGAAACTGCTGGAATTTTTCCTATTGAACAGTGAAAGAGTTACAGTCATCTAAACTGCATATGCGCAGGGTGTGTCAGCAATGACACGTCAGGTTTTAAAGAGTTAATACACAATTCAAAATTTTTGGTGAAATCCTTTTTTTTTTTGTGTGTGTGCTCATTCATATTTCACATTAAATCCAACTTCTATCAGTTTTGAGTATTGACTGAATGCGACCCTGAAGTGACCCGCATGGGCAGAAGAGGTCCTGACCACACAGGCACGCACTATGTTTACTGAAGTAAATATGTTTTTTCCACCGCTCCTCCTCCTGGGACGCAGAATTGTGATATTTGTTGCATTTCAAGGACATAAAGGTTAGATAAATGCGATCTGGCCATTCAGACGGAAGTTGCATTGCTAAATATCAGATACGTATCAGATTTAAGACCACATATGAAAGTGACCTGGGTTGGATTTGTGCTGTTAAAACTGTCTTTAACAGATCAGATACAGATCAGGTATGGGCAAAAAAAAAAAATCAGATTTGGGCCACATTTGCCTGCAGCCTAAGACAAGCTACCTGTAAAACAACACATACTCCAACAAATATCTCGCATAAGCATTTACAAATCTGACCTATTGAACCTTGAAAAATTCAATATTGAATATTTGAGGTAAAGTCATATAAGGGCACAGATTTTTCCCTCCAAACTCTAAAAACCAAGGGCTTGTTTGTACTTTTCTCACAATGTCAGAGTCAAACAGAGGGCATCTCTGTTGTGTGGATGCCTTTTATATGTAGCTGAACAACTATATCTGGATACACTTTTATCTACTCGTACATCACCTTGTCACATCAGCAATCTAAATTTTATCCTTACTCTAATCACAAGTCCCCTGTAGATAGCGACAGGCCTGTCAGGGATGAGTTGAGGAATGTAATGCATTGATATACGTCTGTGCTAAGGTCAAGATATATTGCAGGACACATGAATGAGCGCGTATTTGTTTGTATCTGTGGTCAAGTTTATTTCATACTAGTGCACCTTAGTAGTGCCATGTCTGTGGTTTGTATGATGATAAATTCAGTACAAGTGTCACCCTGGTTACGTTAGGTGAGGATTGATGGTCTGCAGAGGCTGGCGATCCATCACCATTGCATCGGGATTTCAGGAATCTGTTCCTGATCACACCCCACGGCAGGGGCCATGTGGTAACGACCCCTCTCAGTGCAACACCACAGGAAATCGATACCAGGCACTCAAGGTCAATGTACTGTTGGAAAACTACTTAAGCCCTGACGGATGGAGGGCTCGCTAGCAGATGAGACAAGCCATTGACAGCAGTTCTGCCCACCTGCCATTCTTTAAGAAAGAATATGTACATTTACATGCATATTTTTATGGCCATGTTTCTTTAGTTTGTGGCTTATCATATTTAATTTTCACTTATTTATATAACTGTAATGAGACAAATTTGTTTCTGGCCATTTTGGGGTAAGATCACTACCTACAAATATTATAAGACTGGTCCTTTAACATTGATAATTTCAGCCTAAAGATATTCTAATTGAATTCATCTTGAATAAAATCACTTAACTTTTGCTGTGTCCCATACAAATTAATGACACTTTTGTTGTTAGACCTTCACATGCATGGTGGTTTCCCTGTTCAGAGTCTTATCATGGATATAATCAAGATAAGGATAAAGAGCAGAATGTACTCCAGACAGGCTGACCTTTAGCTTGAAAATGTAAACGAGCATCATAACATCAGCACATACCAAATCCCATTCAAAACAACAGGAAAAAACTCAGCAGACAGGGACTAAAACACTAGAATGCATTAAAAAACAAAAGGAATAGACTAATATGTAGTTTAAAACACCATTTTATGACTAAGAGACCAAACATTGACTTTTCTCACATTGACTTGTGGCGTGTGTGATTGCCTCTCGTCTTTTGCCATGTGTTTGTGCGTGTGTCTGTTTCTTTTTCACTGCTGTGTATGCATTGCTGCTATCTGTTATAGATACCATGAATTAACAAGAGTAAAATTTGGGACGAATTACTGGGTTTGTCTCAGTTTTGGCAGATACTTTGCAACCACAAACCCAGAACTGGTGTAGCAGTCTTACTTTTTCCAACCTCCTCTTTAGGTTGCCCTCGTTTGCGTCACATTTGCATTAAATTTCTAGCCACTGGCATAGACATAACTCCATCTTTGGGCTTCTTTTCAGGGCATATGAGAAACCCATCTTTTCCGTAGTGTAGCATAATCATATCCATCTGCAGATTTCTTTTCAGAAACATCAATGCATTGTGTCTTTGAGTGATTATAAATATTTGATCATTAACAGAGTGTCTTCAAATTACTTTGTTTGTTGAAGGGAGTAGTTCTGCTTCATAAAAGAATGACAACTTTATGTAGCAGGTTTTTGTGAGTTTGGCAGGCCACTTTTATGTATAGTAGACTCATTAAGCACCTTCTCAGTGTAAGGGTCCTCAGTAGGGCCAAGTTCCAGCTCTAGCTGTGGTCGCAGCCAACTCATAGCCACTGGAGACCACAATCATAGCTACTGGCTTCTGTGGTCGCAGCTGGCATGTATCAGATACAAAGTTGTTGACAGTTTAGCAGTCAAGATATTTTTGAGTTACAGTGACTGCTGAACCTAGAATAGGTTAGCTTTGTTAATATAAGCTTTTGGCAAAAAAAATTTACCACAAATTTTCTTTTTTCTTTCTTTCTTTCTTTCTTTCTTTCTTTCTTTCTTTCTGTCTTTCTGTCTTTCTGTCTGTCTGTCTGTCTGTCTTTCTTTCTTTCTGGCATATCCATTCCAAACAGCCACAAGGTACTTTCACAGAGG
>JAPTGZ010000018.1:42599201-42611220 GCA_029814645.1 Fowleria isostigma
TTTCTTTCTTTCTTTCTTTCTTTCTTTCTTTCTTTCTGTCTGTCTGTCTGTCTGTCTGTCTGTCTGTCTGTCTGTCTTTCTTTCTTTCTGGCATATCCATTCCAAACAGCCACAAGGTACTTTCACAGAGGTTAAAGAGTACATTATACATGACTATACCATGGCTTTACATCCTGTAGAAGAGGAACATCAGGTTTTCAGAAGAAGTCTTGAAGACCTCAAGAAAAAGTCCAGGTTCATTGAAAAGCAGAGAACTCAGCCGCATTTGTCATACAGGAAAGCCACAGAGAAGCCATTCAAGTAAGAGATGAAAGGCTTTTCAGTGTAATCAGCCTTCCTAATACAGTAAAAGTAAAGTACATCTGCAGGATGGCATGCACAAAAGAACATCAGTGAAGCACCTAACAACATGCAAGACTGAAAAACTATAAATTTGATGAGGTGTTACCCTTCAGATATAAAAATAACTTTAAAAATACTTTTTCTATTAGTGGAATAGAACATGATAATGCATCTTTTCAGTAAAGTCACTCCAACACAAACTGATAAAATTCTCTATGATTTGATCTGAAAAACAATGTAAGGTTATTTTAAAACACATTCTGAACCACAAATTATCATCTGCATCTGAGAAGGTTCTTAATGAGTCTGCAAATAAAGCTGACTGCGAGTTGATTTTCTATATGCTTTATTTTGAGGTGGCAACCCTGTAGGCATGAAGACTTCATTAAACAGTGTAAAGGTGTTCACTCATGTATAATTAAGATAGCAGTAAATAATAGGCAACAGAAATACTTGGAAAACTGCATTGCATATATGTTATGGCTGCAGTGGTAATCATTCAGCGTAGATTTATGTTACATCTTCTCTTTATTTTCACGCGCACAAATAAAAAACACATATGCACAAACAGGAAATGAATCTAGACAGTTCTTTTGTAAACTTCCCTAGAACCCACACAACAGACGCAATGAATATTGCGTTCATCAACATAATGGATTATGTGGGTCACCATAGTGGTGGTCTATTTTTCTTACTCCAGCTCATCTGTGTACCTTATTCTTTTTATACCTACAAATAATTAGTGTATCTAGACAGCACAACACATTTGTGTTAGCTGTTCTCTTCCTGCTAACCTATTTAAAGTCTGAAGTCACCCACACTTAATGTAGCCAACTCTGTGAGTAACAAACAATCAGGAAGCACTGCCTTCCAAAATCATATTTCCCCTTATTTGCTATAATGCACTAAGAAGGCTAGTGCTATTACAGTTACAGAATGTTTATTTTTCTGCCTGTTGGAAGTGTGATTTGCAGTTTGTTGGAGCAAACCCATACAGATTTCAACCAACAGCAATGTCTTCAAGCTGGAAAATGAAGGAGAAAGAAAAAAGTCAAGCAACGGGCCTGTAGCGCAATGAGCAGCTGCTCTGTGCAGAGCTCGGGTCAAACGAAAATGTAAATAACTCACATTGGTGAACTAAAGGGAACAGGCCGGGATCCAGAGGAAGATACCAGGGTAACAGCCCACAGCATCAGATTACAAGGATAAGATTGGACTGACCACAAGGAGAGAGCACAGCGGGGAAACTGTGACCTCTTTATGTTAAACTAATTGAGCTTCCAATGCTCTGAAGGATAAAAACTAAAATTATGTAGATTCTATATTTTGATAAGATGGACATTGATATAAAAACTTCAGTAGTAGGCAGTGATGTAACTTTAAGCACATAGTATGCAATTTCATCTGTGAATAAAAAACTGATTAAAATAAAGTCCGAGTGGTAGATGACATCTGAGTACAGCAGTAGCTTGGGTACTAGTGCAGGATCATGGGAGTTGTTATTTTCACCACCACGGTAGATGAAAATTTTTCAGACTTGAAACATAAATCTCGTTTACAGATGAGGTAATGTACTGTATCAAAGTTTTATTGGCATTATACTTAATGACATTTATTCATATTTCCCTATGAAAAAGCTGCAAATGCAATTCATAAAATTAACACTGAAGAACAGTTCAACATTGTTGTTAGCGGTTTATGTTTTGTACTACATGAGTCTGCAACATACATGACATGGGTTTAAGAAAATTCATGTGGCTTTACGCTGTCGATCCAAAACCTGAAGGCTGTCACATATTTCTCGGTATAGGCTGTGTAAAGGAGATCAGTAGCTTATAGGCTGACATGTTTTATGAGCCCTGGAGGGCACTAACAAACCTTACATTAGCGCTAGTCTGGTTCTAGGAGTCAACTGCCTGTTTGAACATGAAAAATTAGCCAGGCCCTCAGACAGTGGTCATTATGTGGTCACCACTCGGCTTTTCCACCATAGCTGGGCCAAATGGGACGTGGTGCTGGGCCAAAGATTCAACCTCGAAGGTTGGATATTCATGGGAGAACCTCCCTAAGGAATGGTAACAGTAAACTGGAAATTACGCAATTAATGGACGGCAGGAAGGAGAGGCAAGTGTGAGGAGATTGAGTGAAGACAAAGACAAACCTAGGACACTGATGTAAATGTAAAAAAAAAAAAAAAAAAAAACTACAAGGGATGTGGAACATAAGAAAAGGGGAAAGAGCAAGTTGCTGTCCATAAGCCAGCTCCAACTCGAGTGTGGAAGCCAGCCCCTTGTCTCATTCTGGAATCCACTGGCATTAGACAACGAGAAGCCATAAAAGTGCTCACCAAAATTACTTTTTAGCAGTTAAAATACATTTAAAGAATAAGTAGAACATTTAATTACAACACGACTTAATTTTTCCTTCCATTGAAGTCCTAAAAGAATAAAAGTTCTGATACATACATCTTCATTTATAGTGCAATGATGAAATAAATGCTTTCATGTAAATTGCAGACTGGTAAGGAAAAAAGCTTCCACAGCAAAAAGGACTTGAAGGCACACAGTTTGTAGTAAATTGAAAGAAATGTGCTTTTCCAATATCAACTTTTTTTTTTTTTTTTTTCACTGCAGTTATTTGAGCCAAGGTAGTAAATATCCTCTGATTAGTTCACAAGGCACTACGTGAATAACACTGATGGTAGAATGGCATAAGATGCATTTGTTGGAGGTTTACTGTGTGTTGGGACATTTGGGCGCACTATTAAACACTTGTGCACACGCAGTTAAACACATGCACACGTAACACAAACCTTATTTAACCTACTTAAAAATAATTTTCCTTCAGTCTGATAAAATCTGTACTTATGTATGGTAAGGTTATCTTAAGGGACCTGACCTGCTTTTAAAAGAAGAAATACAGAAACATACAGTTCTTTCTACACCTATTTATAATTTAATGTCAGTGTCAATGTAACTGCAGAGGCTTGTATGCAGCTATTGTTTCCAAGCTGCACTAACAGGCAGCTTTGTCAGAGTTGTTTTGTGTAAAGCTCATCTTTCACCTCAACCTCACATGACGATAATGTTCAGTCTACCCAGAGCCTCAAGAGTTCCAGTGAGTGTTTCAGAGGAAGGAGACACCGAAGACAAAAGACACAGTGAAAGGAAAGAATATTAAGTGAGTAAGAGAACATATAATGGGAAAAACAATAAGGAAAGTTGGATGGAGAGGAATGAAGACCAATGGGCGTTGTTTGTGGCCTACTCTTGTTACTGTAACCGCAACGCTAAAATTCCTCATCATTGTGGCTTCCCTGTCATGACAGTGGTCAGAGGACATGGAAATGATGCCAGAAGAGACCTCCTACTCAACAGTGTCCATGCCAACCTTGGCCCACGCAACAATACAGCACACAAGCGTCTGTAAACATGTACATAGAAACAACCCCGCACACGGACACACAGGCATTTACCTTTGCATCAATTAGAATGATGCTAAAATGCGAAAAACACAATTATAAATTATGATTCTCAGTAAATTCTAGTAAAGTAAGACTAATTAAAGCATGTCAGTTTTAAATCTTTTAGTTTGAAAAGAGTGATATTTTGCTTTTTTTAAATATAATTATACATTTTAAAACATTTCCCTATGGTGTACATAAACTGTAAATGCTATGCTTGGGTCTGAATTCTTCATTAATTCAACTCCACAGTCCATCTTCAACCCTACTTCTGAGTAATAACACAAGAAAGGTGGTTTTGAGCACTGGCCCTTTAAATGCAAATGAGCCACTTCACACCCCACCCCATCCAGGTTGTTCACCATGCAGCTTTGTCCCATTCAGCCACTTGTGTTTGTTAATACAACCAGCAACTGAACATTTTAAATAATTGACTTGACATTTGGACATATTTCCAGTATGGACTAAAACCACTGCTGCTGACAAACAGTTGACCCTTCACTAAGTCCTGCTCTAGAACCACCACTGATCAACAGTAACTAAGAGAGAACACCTGCATTCACCTCCGGAGCAAAATGCCTAAGCGGTATGTGTATGGGACTTGCCAGTCCGATGAAAGATATCCAGAACATTTGAATGGTGTATTTTCCGCCTTCCCAAAACCAAAAACACAACTGGAGAGATGTCGAATATGGATTAAAAAACAGTGTGGAAAACCTCACTCACAGCTACTGTGCAACTACTATGTATGTTCTAAGGCAAGATGCTAATGCTAACTACCACACTGCTGTTAGCTACAAGACCGTAGTACGGGAGTGTCCAACCCTGGTCCTTCAGAACTACTATCCTGCATGTTTTAGATGTTTCCCTTTTCCACACACCTGACTATCCTAATCAGTCTTTTGCAGAGCTGGATGATAGGCTGATCATTTGAATCAAGTGTGTTGAAGAAGGATACATCTAAAACATACAGCGTAGTAGCTCTCCAGGACCAGGGTTGGTCAGCCCTGCTGTAGTAGAATATTGATAAAAGTTACTAATATTTCAACATTGAGTTAGGTAATTGTGTACCACTTGGGGGTAAATCCACGATGTGGAAACAATATCCTGGTGCACTATAAACAGATGGAAAACATAGCATTTAGCAATGGGCTAAAACATATCATATATGGTAACCTATAAGGAGTCATAACTGAAAGTTAGCTTAAGTTAAAGCAATATAGTGACTTACCCTGCGATGCAAGAACATTACTGTACCTTTATACATGTGTTCTGTATATACATCAAGATGCTGAAAAATCCAGGTTTACATGTCAGTGGAAATGAATCGCAAGAGAAAACTTGTCAAACCTCGCATCTGTAACCATGGGGGTAGGACTTAGCAAAGGGTGAATTTTGCCGTACTCTGAGAAATGTTAGTCAGAAGTCTTGACCTTATATGTGCCAATGTCGTGATGTAACTACTTACATACGTAACAAATTTAGAAAGAATTAAAACGGGTTGTAGAAACCCACTCGATATTTGCCAAAATGAATATTAAGCTAGCTCTACAGCACCTGGAGGGCTCACATTCAAACTTTTTGAACTATTATGGTCCACAAACACACAAATAAATGTACCAAATACTAACAAAAGTGGGTTTAGCAAAATATAATCCCTTTAAATGTAGTTACACTGATTTTAACTGTATAAATAACATGAAAATTACATGTACAGTAAATGCTAAGGCTACTTCAGTGTCTCTGGGATGCAGCTGTGCAGCAAAAAGCAGTCACCCATATTGTAATTCTTGTGGCTTAAGGCTGTTAGTGCTGGCAGAAGACCACAGCACAGAAGCTCCTTCCTTATAGCTGTCTGACCCCACAGCTTCACACACCAGGGTGAATTTTATATCATTAAATAAAACCTTTTAAAGCCATCTTTTACAACCCCACGTGACCCCACTTCATGAAGGATCTCCTTTGTTTTTGCGTCTAATCGCAGCCTCTTAAAGTTTTAATGGAAGCTAGTAAAATATTGATAACTAATATCAGCTGGAGGCTGGGCAGAGCTTTTGGCAGGTAGCAGGAGGCCCCCTTCTGGGCCGCGTCCGCCCTCGCTGGCATGGGTCCAGGTGCTTGTACAGATGTGTGCCGGACCCTAATATTGAGCCTCACACTGAAGAGACTGTGACTGGCTGTGCTGTAAAGCAAAAAGAGCAGAGGTAAGTTTTGTTGTTTGAGACAGGGGATGTAAACAGAATGCAAATCCAGAGATCAGCAGTGCGCCTCTTGGCCTGTGCGGTCACCTACCTGACACAGACGCCGTGCTGATTCTGACAGCCCTCGGGCGCTACCTACCTCTGTAAGGTCTACGGTGGACAGACAGGCAAACACAGCATTTTGAGCGACTTTGAGCCCAGAGGCACACAAACACAGGTCACAGCTCAGTTAGAATTACCCTCATTATGAGTAAAAACTGCAGTGGGCAGCAGAACTCAGATGATTAAATTAATAAAAAGATTAACATGGTTGCAAATATTTAAAACTGTCCAGTCAATATTTACATGTTCATTTCTGCACAGGACAACAACAACCAGTTCTCTGACACACACATACACATACACGATCAGAAGTTCAACAGAAAAAGTGTAGTTGCGACATCAAAACGTGTTACAGCATTTTTAAAGGAAAAGGCCGTGTATGGTAAAAAGAAAAGATAAAAAGACTATGTTTACTCTCTTTGTAGATTCCAGGGAGATCTCTCATTTATCTCTCTCCTTAAACACAGTGGTTCACCCTGCTGCTAAAAGCCCACCTCAGCAGTTTCTCTCCCTCTCCTTACCCTTTAATATTGATGATTCTCACAGGATAAAGTAAGTTAAGTGGAGATATGGTAATCCCTCCTCTGCTTGCTGAACTCGTTTGTTTACTCTGGGGTGACTCTGGTGATGTAGCTACGCCTTTCTAGTCGCATATAATTTCACGTTTAGCAAACGCTCCCCTCTTTAATGTGCCCACTATCAAGGTCATGAATAGCTAAATTTCTTCAGCCTTTGGAATTAATTATTCACAGATAAAAAGCATACGTGGGTTTCCTCTGAAAATGTGTTAGCATTGCTCATCTCTGTTGTCAAATATATTCAACCATGTTCTCACAGTGGGAAAAAAGTGGAACATAAAAAGAGTAAATGAAGGTGATGAGATTTATCACAGGCAGAAAGTTTTGGTAATGGTTTTGTAACTGTTAAGATCTACAGAAAACCTATATGCTATGGTGGCTTGACATCCAATATTCTTCTCTAGCCTGCTTTTAAAAAAAACCCAAGAATTTTGTGTTCAGTCACTGTCAGAGGAAAGAACAAACTAATTCAACATGTTCATGTAAGAGGAGTCTTCACCTGAGCATGAAATAAGGATAGACCAGATTTATTTCTTGGTAATAAGAACAATTATTGTGGATGGAATAGGTGGATTCCTACTCAAGGTTACAGCAGTGATAGGCCAGGACACCCCTGTGGATCCACTTTGCACAAACATTGGAAATGGACTGTGAATTCACCTAGATTAGGCCATAGCTTCATTGTATAGTCTGTTTGATAAGGGATTAAACTCAGTAAATCCGTTACTTCATATGGGACTCCGTGTTTAAGTTACCCTATGCATTTTTTAGCTGTTATTCTCTTGCTTCTCACTTTCTTTTTTTCAGGTTTGGTGGTATCGAATTGATTTAAATACTGCTTTTTCATGTTACCGTTAGCTGCAAAATATGACTAAGAACATGGGATGAGTATTCATTGATGTATTTAGTATTTATGCACACAAATACACATAAAATATAAGCAGCTCACATAAATAAAATAATCTCCACAGCAAAGCTCCTGCCACCAGAGTAAGACCAATCCATTTCAGTCAGTGTTTGCTATTAAATTTCATCTTCACAGCTATGCTATCACATTCACACACACTGCTTTCTCTTTGGATGAATTACTTGTACAGTTTAATTACTCAGGCTCCGTACCCAAGCCCACCTACCATCGTCCTACCTCTCATCAAACTAGAAGCATGCTACTTGCCACTGCAGTCCAATCTCTAATGCATGGTTGCTTTAAGCAAGACTGATGATAGCCAATGAGGTGGCATGAATGAGTGAAGCAATATAAATGATCTGGAATAAATGGATGTTTTCAAATCCAAACAGGAAGCAAAGAGGAGTCTGTGAAAGCTTGGAATCAATGACACCACAACTATTGGATGTATACTGGTTTAAACTGTGAATGCTGAATCAGCCTGGCACAGATGAGATCCCTGAAGTATATCAAAATGTGACTTTAATCAGCTTGCTTACCTGATGTTCCCTTCCTTTACTCAGATTGCAATCCACACATTTGAAGTGTTGGTTTTCAAATATGGTCTCTCTTTAACCACTGAGTGCATGCCTTTTCATGTCCTGAATTCATTATATCTGCTTAGGCAGGACCACAGAGCATTGTCACTTTAGAGCATTAAGAATGGTGCGCACTGAAAGTGACACCAACTGATTCTAAAGAAACCAGAAAGAATAAAAAAAAATTCATGTGTGAGTACAGAGGACGGTTATAGTTTTACTACAATTTCTTTGGAAATTTCTTGCAAATTGTGCACTCATTCAACATGCCCGAAACATACCAGAAACTCTAAAAACTCCATTCAAGGAGCCAGACTGTGTACTTTCTGCAAAATGCAGAGTAGTGTGAGAATGGCCTGGCCTATGTGTCAATATGTGTATTGTATAAAGTAGACAGCTGTGTATTGTGGTGCAGCATTCTTTACCTCCCCACAGTGAAAGTGACAATGCCATAGATTTCTCAAAGGAACCTGCTGCTTATGTGAGGGATGACAGATACACGTTGTTGAGAGAGTATGTGGAAAGGGTTGCTAATAAGCTTTTCCAGATCAATAAATGACTGCATGCTGCAAATTAAACTGTAAATCTCATCAGAGATGGTGAATAATTCTTATGTCAAGTACAAAGTCTAACAAATGTGTTTGCCTCAAGAGATATACTGAAAATCATAACCATATATTTATTAAAATGAGCCAGTTCTAATGGTAGCACCACTGCTTAACTCTGACTTACAGAATGTTTTGAAGGAAAAAAAAGTGTAGTATTTTTTTGTTTAATACCCACACAGGTGGATTTAACCAACTGAGTAGTCATTTAATGTCTCTCTTATGGAACAAACTCTGGCATGATAACAGAGTATGGCGTCTATTAGCTGAAGCATGAAAACTAGATTCTATGGCAAGCTGGAAAGCACGAAGCACAAACAGAGTTTGATTAACCATGCATTACCCTCTGTGATATGAGTTGCACTAGGAAAATAATAGTCCTGTATCTTGTTACGTTTGAAGTTGTGTATTAAACTATCAGAACATGTCTTAACAAGGAGAGCATTAAAGTCATTCTGGTGTTTATGCAGAGTAGACTGTAGAAAGCACACAATATTGTGGTTGTACCTGTAAAATTATGGCCTTATGACTGGAAAGGAAACATAGTTTTTGATCTACTCACATTAGCAGCATATGTATTTGAAAAACTCTATTTCTCAGTGCTTTAGGTCAACGGTATTGGTGCAACTATGAGTGCTCCTAAACATATGCAGTATTCCCCTTTCAAGGACTGACTTTATGTGGAAAAATTTCCAATGGAGTTGCATTACATTAAGGGAAGATCATGTTCTTAAATGACCCACGGGGATTTCTCACCATCCTACATGGGAGTAGCCCTTGGAGCCATGGTCATGAGACCTAAGAAGAACAACGCTGTCCTGTGGCTTTGAACTGACCAACAGACCACGAATGTGAACATAGCCAGGCAGCAAACGGACAGAGTTGTGCCTTTTGGACAGGCCCTACCATGCTCAGTCAGGAGAAAAGAGAAGTTAGCACAATTATATGAATTTTACCATGGCAGTACATATGTCATGTGTTGTCCCACTTACTTTTTGTGGTGCTTGTGATGAAACTCCTTTTGCCTTTCCGCTCTGCGGTATAAGTCCTGGGTCCAGAGGCCAAATCTCTAGTGGGTAGCCATAAGTCACGTCTGGGTTTAGCACATTGCTGAGGCTGGCTGAGGTTTGCTGAGGAACCACAGCCTAATTCACCCAGCACTGTGAGGAGACGGTCCGTCTACAGCCCAGAGCCATGACCAACCAGTGGCTTTACTGTGGGGCTGCACGCCAGAGATATTATCCCCTTTCCCTTATTACGATATCTTCCCCTCCTTTCTTTTGAGTCTGTCTATTTCATTTGACTTTTTATATAAATCCTGTTAAGTTTTTATGTTACATTTATAAGTGTTTTCTAGTGGATTTCCTCAGGTTAATGTGTTACTTAATGTTCTATTTTTAAATAGTCTCTACAACTGATTAGCGCTCGGATCTCCTTGATATTCAGGCAGACCGGCTAAGTTGTGCTTTATCTATGGCTGTAATAAAAACATGTTGCAGGGCTTCACTGCCAAATGACAAGTGAGATAAATGTGTGTGTGAACATTTCACTCAAGTGCTTTACAATACTTGAAAAGATAATCCATTTTCAAGGAGAGAAGAGTGGGCGGGAGAGTTTGGGGTTTAAACAGCACAATAATCTCCCCATATCTCCTCCTCGACATGGCACACTCTCTCTCTGCCACTTACTGTAGATGTGTGGATGTGATAAGAGAGAGTAAACATACTCACGCTGCATGTTCCAGCACACACACACAATTCTTTCAAATCATTCCCTGGTGCCACCGCAGCTACTTTACAAATAATGGCCCCCATGTGTGCTCAGGCCTCCAAAGCTGTGTGAGGCAGGGGGACTGGGCTCCGTGCCCAGTCTAAAACCCTGTCAAGATCACTGTAAATTTCTCCTCGTTTTCAACAGCTGTAATTTAAGGGCCAGATGTGCAGGAGACTGAGGACAGAGTTAGATAAACAGCTTGTTACATATTTCTTTTCCATTCTTTCTATCGATGGTACATGGATATCTGTTCATCACACTCTTTGGTCAGAGCACAATCTCACTGTCTAATGTTGACAGATAAGTTAACCATACCAGGGGATTTTTTTTAATCAAACAAAAAGTGCTTGTTTTGAATATGCTTGGTCCAAGTTTCCTGGGCTGAAAAATCATAGTCGTCCATAGACACATTGGCAGTGTAAATAATGGGTTGCACCAGGGAAAATGTTGTTAAATCCAGAAAATTCATGCTAATTGAAAATATAATGGAGGATGAAGGGACACTGTTGGACTAGGTGGGAGGCCTGAATAATGCATGTAGACTGATCTGCACTGAATCCTCTCATGTTTTGGCAAGGAGGGACTGCATACTGCTCAGATGAACTGTGAAAGTCACAGTTTATAAGTTAAAGTGATCGGGTCAGGACATAGCACTGCAGGCCACAGCAGACTGTCGATATGAATAATTAAACAAAAAGCAGTCCAGATTCATTTACACACTTGCAAATATGAAAAAGTAAAGGTCTCCCCATACCTTATTTTTATTTTAAAAGGTGATTAAGACACATGTTATTGTACACAGTGAATATTATGAAGCATCTCTATACAATACACTAAAATCCTAATGAAGCCTGTCTTTGTCTGTGTGTATTGAAGCGTGACCTATACTGAGCCCGGGCCCAACAGGCACATTTCAGTGCCCCCCCACCTCCACGCTTTCATTTTATCCTGTGGTGCTGCCAGTTTCAGCTCACAGCTTCTACATGCACACAAGATTAATGCTGTTTAATTAAGAGTACAAAGTGACTAATTGGGGGCGCATGTCAGAGGTATATGTGTAATTTGCACATCAGTTATGATAAGTTTAGAGAGATCCCTTGTGTCAAAACATATTTAATTGTAGCAGGGAATTATAGCATTGGTTGCTAATGCCAGGGTAATTATAGATGTAAAGAGACACATGAAAACACACTCACTGCAACACACAGACACGCCTGCACGCTCACACACTAAGCATTTATCAATTAGGTCTATGTCTTACTCAACATGATCTTTATCGCTTTCCGTTTTGTATGTTACAGATATTAACAAATTTAAAATAGCCTAGTATTTTCTCCCAAAAGGTAGACTCAGTTGAGCCAGCTGATATTATTTGTATAATATTATATGAAGGCTATTTAATAAACATTCATTACATGCATATGTGTTTGTATGTATGTGTAGGTACATACATACATATATATATATCAT
>JAPTGZ010000018.1:42626541-42637319 GCA_029814645.1 Fowleria isostigma
ATATCAAGTTTAATATAACATTTTTTGGTTTTGTAGTGAGCAGTCAAGTCACATGTTTCCTGTTTGGGGTGCAGAGGCTCTCCATTTACTATAATACACTCTCATTATAAATGGTGCATGCGCAGTAGACCCCTTCCAATATAAAAGTACGAGAGCCTCGGGACAAAAATTTACACCGAAGAACCACCCACAGGAGTGAACGCATCCCAAAAAGAATCAACACCTTCCTCAGAAATAGAATCAGTGAAAAGGTCTATAATTAAAATTACTATAATACACACTGGCAGCAGGATAGCTCAGTGGGAAACACTATTGGCTTCGGTGCAGGAGGACAGGGTTTGATTCCTGGTACGAGTGACACTATGTTTTAGCCATTAATTTTCTGTTTTTTTTAATGCCATGCGATCTACCTGCTTTACTGTCACCTCTGGTCCAAATTAATTGTCCATATTTTCAGTGGGAAAAGACACTTGTCAGGAACATACCTGACTGTAACAGTTGTCATGGAAACATTTGCATGTTTGAAGGATAGAAAGGTGAAATTTACACCTACAAAATACAGTCTCAGAAAAAATTATGAGGCCACCCTATGTTTTTTTAGTCACATGATAGACACAGGAGTTAGTAATTGATTGCATAATCATTGTTTATGATTACTTTTGACGGTCTAATATTTTTTTCTGTGTCTGTAAATGACTGAAAACACATATTGTGTATTTTTATTTTGATTTATATTTAGATGTTAAAATGATGGTGCATGTGTTTAGGCATATATATGTTTAGAGTGCATCTGAAAACTGAGTGTGCTCCACCAAACAGGCATGTCACCAGCTGCCACTGTCAACACAAAGGTTAATGCAGCTAAAACTGGGCTGCTGATGGCAACAGTCTTTGTAAAATTGTCAGCCTGTTGTCGGGAGCCACATCCGGGTGCTCTATTTTCCCTAAACTTCTGCCTTTTTTTATATGTATAAATTCCACTTTTGTACCAGCAATATCATTAGTGTACCTTCAATTTTTACATTTATAGCTGCACAGGTAGGAGTCACACACTGGTGATGTTTTGTTCATGTTGTAATTTCAGTAAATGTTATCACTTCACAGTCTGCATATACGTCATACCCAACTTTACTAGATCCATGTTGCACAGCGTGGCTTGCTGATAAACTTAAAAGACTGTTGAAATCTCACAGTCTGCTGGAGCCTTATGAAAAGCTCTTTGACTGTCAGACAGGAAGGGAAGAGAACTTTCTTTCATTGTGTGTGACTGACACTGTCACAGCAGACAGTCATTCCAGTCACAATCTCTGTCACTTTCCTACACTTCATCCATCCTCATGTTGATGCCATATCTATTTGACATTATCCACAACTTTGTTTATAGCCTAGCTTCTTCCCTACACATACTTTCAGCTCTTGAATTTTTGCTTGATTGTGACCATAAATCTTGTTTAATTTGGGTTTTACTGCACAAATCCCCCTAAACGCTGGTAGGTGACAACTAGACATACAAAAAAAAAACAAAAAACTGAAGAAATGTGGAATATAAATAAAGTAGGAGATGTGCAGCCTTGTGTACTGTGTATTTTTCAAATAAGCCGACATCAGACAGTGAAAGAGAATGTGGTGTTATTCTGTATCTCAGCTCTGTGGTCTAAATCCATGCCCCCTGACAGTTGGCTGTAAGGCCAAAGGACCTTTCCTCAGACCCTTTTACATTATTATATGTTATCCTAATAGAAGCAGTCAGCATACTTAAAACTGTACCAGTATTGGGTATGATAAACGATGGGCCTTCTGGCTGATATATGTGAAAGGGCCAAAAGTGAAGAGGGACATTTTATTCTTGGCTATCAATCTGACTAGGATCTGTGGTCACTACTGAAGAAGGTGGTAATTCATTTTAATAGGGGCTCAGTAGGCTACAAGGGGCCCTAAGGGGTGGCGATGGGTCCTCACCCTATGATTGAGATCCGGAAAGTGGAGCTGTTTTATGGGCTCCTTAATTTAGAGAGGCAGGCACAGCCATAGATACCTTCTCGGTGAGGGAAAGGGGCAAAGGGGCACTTGGGGCTGACCACAGATGGGAGCATTAATTAACCACAGCAGAAAACCGTCCTATGCATTGTCTCTGCATGTGTGAATATCATTAAGGGAATAAAATGTGAAAGATGCTTTCAACACATACAGTACATGAACCAGGATACATAGATGTGGGGAAAAAAAAGACATAATCTGAGGCTGCGGCGATGTATTCATAGAAGTGAATGATTTATATTGGTCATTTATCTTTGATTGGATAGGAAGTGGTGACATCCATATACCTTGTAGGTCATAGATATAAATGATGTTACACAGACAAGCATGTCCCCGGTGTCTCTTCGCAGTCTATATGGGGAATAATAATCGATCTTTCTGCCACAGACTCTTCTAGAAAAGTAGCTGTTGCTTAAGAGACCTTAACTTTACTACCTCGAGCTAAACTGCGCCTATGAGGGGGTTGATTCTTTTAGGAATGCCTTTTAGAAATCCAGAGATTGATGAGTGTTTAAGCATGACACCAATCAATCAGAAAGACAAATCCTCTGCATCACTCTGCGCTGGGTGCTATTCAATGGGAGACAGGCATTCTCCCTGCATGCAAAAAACGTCCCCAATTTGTCAGCGACACAATAACAACGCTGGCAGACCCCATTTGCATCACTGTGTGAACAACAAATGTAATTGATCACAATATTGATTATTGTATTTTGGAGAAAAGAGATGTCCCTCGAGAGCATTAGAGGCAGTTGAACAATCAGATCCTTAAATTTATCTTCAAAGACCTCTCTGACGGTATCTAAAAATTTCTTTGGGTTAAGAATGAGTATTTAGAATGAATTGCGCTGACTCCTGAAGAATGTAAACAAAGAAAATAAAAATGTGGCGAAAAACATTCTCGGTACCTTTTGTTCCTCCCCCCATCTTTTGTCTTATATAAAAGTCCTAAACCAACAAAGAAATTAGTTTGTAATAAACATTTTGTATCATGTAATAAACAGCCCCATGATTTCAAGACTGAGGTGGTTAAACCGTCAAAGATTAAAGTGATTCCAGACCCTCCTGCTGCAAATTTCAAGTAATGGTTTGAACCCATTCCAAAAAATGTTATAAATTTCACTTTGCCATAGTGCTGTAAGACGGAGGGATAGACTTTAGTCATTCATCTGTCATTGTTTAAACCTTTCAGTAGCGGAGGAAAGTTTTCATTCTTCATCTGTAATGTGTAGGTTTTTACACTGAACAAGGAAGTGGGTTGAGGATTTGAAGATGCAGATGTTACTTTGGTAGATCTATGCTGTTGCACACAGCAGTTAAGTGTTTTTTTTTTTTTTTTTCAGAATAAATCAATGGGGTTATCTTTGTGTTCAGGTTTTTTAGTCTCCAGGTTGTTATTTAACCCATTTCCAATTATACTGAGACAGATATAACTTAAACATGATGTTAAATATGAAATAAGTGAAGCAAAAATGAAGTAGAACTGTTTCCTATCCTGTGGTCAATGTTTATTTGATCTGTTCTAAATTTTATTTGCTTAATTTCTGAGTGAATACAAGTGCTTCCTTAGTGATAGACACTGACTGAATGGGTGTGTTTCCATTGTAAAAGGGGCCCAAATATCTGACCTATACTATGCTATTTTTGGGTACCCTTCTGTTGGAGGTCCATAGATGGATAGGGTGGAGCTACAGCAGGGTCAACCAACAGAGTGTGTTGATTGGGTGACAGAAAAATGTCACTCCTTGCAGCTGATGTCCTCTGTTGTTGTTAGTTTGTCACGTCCATTGTTGTTGCACCAGTATGACATCTAGCAAAAATTGGCTCTAAACCCCACCTACCGAGTGAGTGAGTGAGTGAGTGAGTGAGTGAGTGAGTGAGTGAGTGAGTGAGTGAGTGAGTGAGTGAGTGAGTGAGTGAGTACCCAGAGCTTACCATTCTGTACCGTACCATCTTCATCCGTTTTTCTCTGGGTTGGGGGGCAGCAGTCTCAGCAAAGAAGCCCAGACAGTCCTCTCCCCAGCCACTTCCACCAGCTCATCTGGGGAAATCCCGAGGTGTTCCCAGGCAACCCCACAGATATAATCCCTCCAGCATGTCCTGGGTCAGCCCCAAGGTCTCCTCTTGCATGGACATGCCTGAAAAACCTCCCTAGGGAGGCGTCCAGGAGTCATTCTCACTAGATACCCAAACCACCTCAACTGGCTTCTCTCAATAAGGAGGAGCAATGACTCTACTCTGAGTCCCTCCCCGATGTCTGAGCTCCTCACCCTATCTCTAAGGCTGAACCCTGCAGAAGGAACTAATTTCAGCAGCTTGTACTTGCGACCTCATTTTTTTGGTCACAACCCAGAGCTCATGACCGATGTAGATTGACAGGTAAATTGAGAGCTTCACCTTTCGGCTTAGCTCCTTCGTCACCGCAATTGATTGGTTTAGCATCAGCATTACTGCAGACGCCACCCCAATCCGCCTGGATCTCCCGCTCCATCCTACCCTCATTCATAAACAAAATCCTGAGATACTTAAACTCCTCCACCTGAGGTAGAACTTCCTCCCTGACTTGGAGTGGACACTTTTTCCGGCTGAGGACCATGGCCTCAGAGTTGGAGGAGTTAATCCTCATCCCAGTCACTTCACACTTGGCTGTGAACCACCCCAGTAAGACCAGGAAGTCACTGCTTAATGAAGCTGACAGGACCACATGATCTGAAAAAAAGCAGAAACAAGATCCTCCCGCCACTTAACTTGATCCCCTCCACTACCCGGCTGCGCCTAGAAATTCTGTCCATTAAAGTTATGAACAGAACCAGTGACAAAGGGCAGCCCTGGCCAAGTCCATCCCTCACTGAGAACAAAACAAGAGCATGTGTACCCAACCTGAAAGGTTCCTGGGGCTCTGCTCATGGGCGAGCGCCTGGTGGCTGGGCCTTTGTCCATGGGGTCCAGCCAGGCCCAGACCAAACTACTGACATGGGTCTGTCACCATGTGGGCCTTCCACCCGTAGGGGGACATAGAAGGGTCTGGTGCTTTGTGGATCGAACAGCAGACTAAGACCTTGGCAGTCTGATCCTCAGTGACAGAAGCTACCTTTTGGATCATAGACCATCACGTCTCTGTCAGGGAAGGAGCGGGAGCTTGTGGATGAGCTTGAGCATTATTGGCTAGATGTAATCGGCCCCACCTCGACACATAACGTCAGCTCTGGAACCCAAGTTCTTGAGAGGGGTTGGACTCTCTTCTTCACTAGAGCTGCCCCAGATAAGAGCCGGAGGATGGACTTTTTGATAGCCCCCAGGCTCCCTGCCTGCATACTGCATACTGTAGACTTGAACCGTACATACCATTAACTGCAAAGTCCTTAAACCGCTGGTGACATTAGGGCCCATTTTGGTTGGAGGTTTGTGAGAGAAAGCCATTTCAGAACTGGAAAGTGAATGGAAAGTAGATCATAGATCACATCAGATCATATCATGAGACCTGACACGTTTGTTTTGGGGTTTTTTTAGTTTTTTTTTTACCTAAAATATAATTTATGTCAAGGGTCAGAAATGGAGAAAAATACCCGTTTATAAATATGTCTATATTGATTTGGACAGGGCATCACTTTCAATTTATTAAGCAAAATTTTGTGCTCAGGTTTTCTCTGTGATTCATTACAGTAACAGTTTTTCATTGTAGTGTTTAATGTGGTGACTTTGTATTTTTGTATTTGGTAGCTTTATGGAACATCTGAAGAGAAAGTTTGGTTTTGATAAAATGTGAATTTGAGCCGGAGGTTTAGTTTTTTTTACTTTCAACTTAGAGAAAACTGGCTTTGGGAAATGATTTATAAATTTCAGGAAACTGTCAATTGGGGGAACACTCTAATCCTGCCAATTTCTCTATAAAACACTCGTGTCACTGACATATTTCTCTATTTCTTTTGTCAGATGGCTGGCTATCAACCATTAGTGACTTCAAATATGTGGTGATGAAGAGCTTTTATTTTATTACTGTGATGTCACCTGACAATAAACACACACACACACACTAATGATAACAGCTGGATTTCAGCGTTATTGAAAATAAAGTAATCAATCACAAAAACAATTTATCCATCATCATTCTAGTGTGACATGGAGCAGCCTACACCAGCATAACAACTAAATTATCAAACAATAAAATTATGAGACTTATGACATGTCAATGCATGTTCACTTTGTCCCCCCATCGTGTTGTTTAGCAGCAGCTGCAGATACAGGCTTAGAACGATGAGTCTTAATGGAGGTTTTGTTGACTACACTTCTTTGTCCCTCAGTTTTAGAAAAAAGCCATGAAAGGTGCAGATAATAATGATCCTCACATACGTCAAGGTGTAGCAGCTCAACATCAATTATCCACTGTATAGAAGTTGTGGGGTTTCTACTCATCTGTCACTACTCAGTAGAACAAATGATGCAGTCACACCACTTGTTTGAGTCAGTCAGCACTCAGGGTAATGTTGTAATTGAATATGTACGTCACACTGCAACAGTTGCATATTATTAACACACAAAACGAGGGCCAATTGATCATTAGAGCATCAATATGCAGTTTGCATAAAATTATTTCCTTTAAATAGTCTGTGTTTGAGGTGACACAGGGTTGGCTCATCAATAATGCAAATGAACCATTAAGGCATTAAGAGTCTGTCTGTGGTAATGACAGACCACCAGGCATCAGTGAGTTAATATCCAATACAGCATTTCCTGCCACACAGGCCAGCGGTTAGGCTGATTATTGACACATTTCACTGCCTGGACACTTTTTAACTTTTAACGTTAAAATGAAGTATATTGATTTACAGAAAACATAATGTAGCATTAACTGTATAATAATTCACAAAAGTTGCACTTTAAACTATAGTACAAAACTCTGCCAAAATGTCAAAATTCTCCTGAGAATATTAAGATTTTATTATTCATTCTGAAAGACAATGGGCCAAAGATACTTCAGTTAAAATTTAAACAATATTCATGTACAAAATCTTTGAGCTGAACATTTTGTGTTTATGATTCTGACTCATTAAATGTACTACATGGTGCAAATTATTATAATGCAGCATTATGTTGGGGTCAATATTATGAACTTTATGTATTTTAACTGTGGCCCGTTTGCCCTTCAAAACTAAGCCGTTGCAATATATAGGGACATAATGTACAAAAAGGTCAATGCTAAAATAAATAGCTTTATAAACAGGCAAAACTCTGTAAAAGAAATTTGAAATTATTTGTCTTGTATTTTTGTCTTCAAGATTATACCAAGCAATGGCATATCTACCAACTGTAAACATGTATTGACAGACATAATGCATGCAACACACACTCATAGATATGTGTGCATTTGAATGAGGCTTCGCTAAATCTCCCCATTTTTTCCTTTGTTTTCATGTGTTCTGCAGTAGGATGGATAATTTTGAGGGACATTGCAATAGAGGAGTCACTGAATCATTTCACCCACACATTTTCTATAAAAAGCAGATTGCCAGACAGCTCTAACAGGTTTTAACTTGTGACTGCAAGATTGAATTGTTTTATACTGTAAATAGTAAAGGATGTGGCTAAGTTGTTTGGTGTATACTGTATATTGTACACCCAAAAAATTTTCATATCCTAGTCATAAAGTGTTGGAATGAAAGTGTGAGAATTCAGCTGGTCAGTAAGGTTAGAATAAGCTCTTTTAAGATAATATTGTTTGATAATATCTATAAAAGGCTGCAATAATTAAAAACTGTATCTAATAAACAACAAATATGCTCCTAAATTATGTTTATGATGTTATCATGAAACAATATGTGCTTTAAAATAAGCTTACAGGTCATTGTGAAATAAACTTTACTGACTTGAAATGGCTTAAAAAGAGCTTATTTGATCCAAGTACATTTACGTCTGTCATATAATGATGAAGAATACAGATTCATTACTTACATCTTTCTTTTTTCCATGAATAAATCACATATTCATTACTACAAAGCATTTATTTCCATCACACAAATTGTTAGTGAAGAATTATCTGGTCATGCTTGTTTTTAAGGTCACTGAATGCATTTTAGTGAGGGGAAGTGTACAGGAGTCTTGTGTACAATATCAGAAATGTTTACCATTTAATTTCTGTGTTTAGATATAATTATTTACATTAAAATGAAAGCTGATATGCCCTATGTAAACTTGAGTTCGTACGCAAGGCGTCGGCACAGAGGTGATGTAAATATTCCCCTTATTTGAGATGTCAGTGTGATGATGTACGGTGGAAGTAGAATTATATGATCACGTGTCTCCGTCTGACTGGGCCGTATCACTCAACACTTGTGCTCTGCCATCATCTCTGAACGCATGCACACGAGGGGGCTCGTTAGCCTACTATTACAGATGTGACAAGCCCACCATAATAGCCCAATTATCCCAAAATGCCAAAATTTCACTCCAAAGGAAAAGGAGAGTGTTGTGATTAATGGTAAACACTTAAGGGGAAGAGTTAGACAACGCTGTTGGATAGGAGAAAATATGTATCAGGCTGCCACCACTACAGATGCTTCCTCCCTCCTGACAACTGCAATTCATTTGAGATGCTATTAACATGCATAATTATGCTAATCAAGCAGTAATTAAGTGCCAATTCATCAGAGACCATTTTTTGTCTGTAATTTCATCAAGGGTGGTTGTTGGAGTTGTTTTTTTTTCCCTTGCATATTTCTTTATATAATATTGCCCAAATGAGATGTTCTCATTCTATCTAACAGCCTCTTTGCTGTATGTTTTTGAAGTTTGTAAACAGGATGGGGGGCATTATGTCCTCTAACACATTCACATTCTTTGCATTTCTGCTAGAGGTTCATAAAACTGGCGTGAATGACACACACCAGTCCAAACACTTCAAACCCTCATAAAGTATCACTAAGTCCTCATGAATGCAAGTATAATGTACACAGTGTATTGACCAAGAAATGATAAACCTCAAGTAGGCGATTAATGGTTCATTTACTGGAGAATATATAAACCTCAGCGCATGCATACATCTTGTGACTAACAGGACACTATTTCTCAACAACACTTAAGAGTGTTTTGTATTCATTGACGGTACTCTTTGCAGATTGTCCACATTAACCTCTAATGATTGACTTTCTCTTTGTGTCCCTTAATGTGCCCTGAAGGATAAGAATAAACAAAGTCACGTAAAGAAAGTCCAGTACTGCAGTCATAGTCTACGTATGATAGTTGTCTAAAACAACTTTCAAGCTAATACACATTATTTTTGAACTCTAATATTATGTGAAGTAATGTCACGGGGAGTTTTTGCATGGTACTACATTCATTTTTAAGGCATTTGTTCAGTTTTTCTTTTGTTGGTTTTGAAGGTAATCCAGTTCGATAATACCTTTGGTCATCACAGTCAACAGAAACCTTCATTCCCCAGAATTACCTCCCATGTTTCTGCTCTTCTGTGGGACTCGATGACGCCGTGTCCACTCAGACAGTGCGGCACATATGAAAGGTTATTTGCTATGGCATTCCTCTGTCCAGTTTCACCCGGAGAGTCAGACAGGTGTTCTCATCGGACATGAAAGCCTCTGGTGATGCATGTCAGTCTTGATCACCCATGACGACACCCTGAGGTAAGGAAACTGCTCCCATTCCTCTGACATGGAACTCTTTTGAGTTTCAGCACTTTTCTGATAGTTTTGGCAGCCTTAATAACCCTTCAGACATGGAGATGGACAGCCACAGAACTCCTGTTTTATGACTTATTTGTCCGTAACCACTAATCCTATCAGCACATGTAAATAATTGGTGTAAAATGCAGTTTGTCATCTTTTTGTGGTCATCAGATATGGATATGCTCCCATTTAGACGTTCAGAGGCTCCATAGGGAACATGGAACACCGTCATCTTCTACGACACTGATTCATCAGTAAAACCCGTGGAGTTTGATAAATGATAGTGGATGGAAATGTTTGTTATATGTTCAGTTATTGATATATATATATATATTTTTTTAAAAATCCCTTTTTCCTTTAGTTTTCTCTAATTCTGATAGAATGACACTCAGCTTCTATGAACATCTACATGATCAGTAAATAAGATGAGATGAGATGAGATGAGATGAGATGAGATGAGATGAGATATTCCTTTATTAGTCCCACAATGGGAAATTCCAGATTTACAGCAGCAATAGTGGAGCACTAACAAAGCACATAAGAGCAAAAAAGAGCAAAATCAAAAATAAAGACAAATTTAAAAATCTATACATATTATTTACAGCTGTGCACAAGATGTGCACAAATAGAAGAAAATGCATGGCTTTCATTGAAAACACGCAAAATACAAAGGATAGTATTACAATACGTGGTGCTAAATCATTTAAGAAAGGCGATAGCTAATGAAAAATTTATTTGAGGACTGCCACAAAAGTAACACTGAGTCCTTATGGGATACATATTCCAAATTTTTTTCTTATAGTGTGATAGAATCGGTAATTTTTACTTTCTCTTTGTACCTGTGTGTGTTTTCACCCACATACACCGTTTTTTTTTCTACCGTAATCTAATCCCAGCAGTGTGTCACTGACACTTTTTGTGTTAAAACATTGATGATATATTTTAAAAATGAAAAACTAGCGCCGAAATCCTCATGGATGTAGTTCCAGAAAAAATTATTAGACCATCAAAAGTTATCAAAAACAATGGTTATGCAATCAAGTACTAACTCCTGTGTGTATCATG
>JAPTGZ010000018.1:42657401-42668083 GCA_029814645.1 Fowleria isostigma
AAATGGCATGTTTTAAGGTTTCAATTACTATGAATAAAATATTTTTCTTCCATCACTCTTGGTTTAATTGGATTGTTTAAAAGTTCCCGTTTTTTTGGGTCACCCTGTATATATATAACAGACAAGCAGTAGAGACATCGGGCAGCAAAAATCATCAAAATAATGTAAGGGAGTGATTTAATTTAAAAAAAGACAATGGATGAGAGTGAGTAAAACAACTTATGGGGGCTCAACAAGTTATTGGTATGGTATAATGGTAAAGTAAACAAACAAGACATTAAAACATACAGGCTAAAATACTGTTCAGTCTGTCTCTAGAAGGCATCTGAAATCGTTGACAGACTTCATAGGGAAACATAGGTGTCCGTGAAAGAGAAAGTGTGTGTGCAGAGAAAATGACTCACTCTTTTGGCTGGAACATCACATTGGACAGCATTTAGGAAAGTTGAGTGGACAGTTAGCAGTGGAATTTGGGCACAGATTGTGTGTTTAAAAGACTAGACGCCATGAAAGTCAGAACTTAACTTTACCTTTGTTGCTTTGAGTTTCTTCTCATATTGTAGTTTCTGATCCTCCAGGTGCCCCACTTTGTCCTTGAGAATCCGGAGCTCCTTAATTAAACTCTGCAACAGAAAATGTTAGAAAATTAGCTGCGTAATTTCATTTGCAACCTTCAAACGAGCAGAGCATCCCCGCAGCTCGATCAAATACCTGGGTTCTGTTAGTGAATCTGCAGGATGTTTTCTCATAACACTCATTCAGTCAGACTGAATAAAATGTGTTAATTAGTTTTATACACACTAGAAACAATCTGTTAATCCCCCATCATGCTCATGTCAAATAAAAACTATTAACCTCGTTTCACCTTTTTTTTTTTTTTTCCCTGATGAAAACAAGGCATCATTAAATCCTTAACAGTGACTTGTCAATATAATAATAATTTTAACAAATCTTAAAAAACACACACAGCAAAAAGTCTATGGTGTTGTGGATTAGGTTATTTAATTATGGGAGTAATTATGGATTGTTTATGCAGAGATATGCTACCAAAGCCTCATGAATAACACAAATTATAAACAAAATAGACATGTAATAGCAGGAATATCACACACATGCATAATTGGATGGAGATGAAACTGGTTCATAAGTCCTGAATATTGATTTTAGTAACTAAATACACTTCCATGGCAGGGGTATTTGACCAGCATCCTAACAGATTTAACAATCAGTATGCATTTTATTTAGAAAAAGAAAGGAAAAGAAAATGTATATTTCCATTATCTTCTGATAGTCTTTTAAAATATTTGCCTGTTCATAAGGTACATAAAGGTTTTACATAAAAGTATGCAGCACATTATGGCTGTGGTGGAATAGTAAGTTACTCAACAGATCAGTATCCCTGCATGTTACTAGTCTTTTTTTTTCAGAGCGGGGGTTAAATGTGCTCAAAATCCCTTTTAAAGGAGTGATATTTTATTTATTTTTTTAAAAAATAGAATAATGCATTTTAAAACATGTTTCTGTGGTCTACATAAACTATAAATGGGTCTGTATTCTTCATTAATTCAACTCCATGGGTCCATCTTCAACCCTATTTCTGAGTTAGGACACCAGAAAGGTGGTTTTGAGCACTGGCCCTTTAAATACAAAAGAGCCACTTCACACCCCACCCCCTCCAGGTTGTTGACCGTGCTGCTCTGTCCCATTCAGCCACTTGTGTTTGTTATTGCAACCAGCAACTGAACATTTTAGGTAATTGACTCCAAGTTTGGACATATTTTCAGTATGAACTACAACCACTGCTGATGAGAAACAGTTAAGGCATACTCAGAGAAATATTCATTGGAAGTTTTGACCTTATTTGTGCAAATGTCATGAAACAACTAGTTATAGACACAACAAATTAAGAAGAATTAGAACAGGTTGTAGAAATCCACTTGTTTTTTGCCAAAATTCAGACTTTATGAACAGTTAGGGTCCAGATACACAAATAAATAAACCAAAGACTAATAAAAATGGGATTAGCAAAATACAACTCCCTTTAAGTTTTAAATATTTATGCATTTATGCATGCTTTTCCAATCAGACACCAGCCTATTGTCAAAGAAACACTTCTGATTGTACTCGATCATTGCATAAATCAGTTTTCCTGTGCATCAGTAGTGCAAAAATGACATGACCCATGCGGTACAGTTGGACAGAAGTCATGCAGACAGGCCTCGCCTACACTTTGTTCATCACAGTGGCACTGTTGGTCTGCATCTGAGCTATTCTCTGCGAGGCTGTGTGTGCTCCCATCGGACCCATCTGAAGCCCCTTCTTCTACTTTGTTCATTTCTCCGGGGCCTCTGTCAGAGGACGGACCAGGGTCTGAGCCCGGCCCCTCGGCGGACCCAGAAGGAGATGCTTCTACAGAGCTGCTGTCAGCGGGGATCTCCAAGGCTTTTTTCTCCTGGATCTTGGTATTGATCTCCTTCTGAAACCTACACATCTGCTCCTGCAGCTCGCTAATAAAATTCACCACACTCTAACAGTTGCAGTGAAGTAGAAAGAAAAATAACAAAAACGTTAAGAATGAATGGAAACACAATAGGTGTGTGTGTCATTGTCAGTTTGTGTTTACATACAAGTGACCTCTTCAGGTAGTTTTTTAATTACCTCATGTTAAACCCATAAAGACCCAGTGTTACTTTTGTGGGAGTTGCCAAATTAATTTCTCTCTCTACGTAACCTTTCTTTCGTATCACCATTTATTATGGGAAATGGAAGGTACTAATATAGTGCTTTTATCCAAAACAGTTTACAATATAAGCCTCACATTCACTCATTCACGCACACACTCATACACCAGTAGGTGGCTGCTGCCATGCTAGGTGCAACCAGGCCTCACTGGGAGCAACTTAAGGTTAGTCTTGCTCAAGGACACTTCGACAGGTGGACAGTTGGAGGTGGGATTTGAACCGCCAACTCTTTGATCATTGGACAACCCACTCTACCAACTGCATCACAGCTGCCCTATCACAATATTATCCTCTATATTGTCTGTATTTTCTATTTTATTTGTGTGAATCATATTTTTTCAAATAGTTAATTCCCTGATCATGTAGATGTTCATTAAAGCTTAGAGTGAATTTAAAGATTATTATAACAAAACTGGAGAAATGGTGACTTTTTCAACAAAATATATCATTAACTGAATATAACCCCAGTGTGTCCATCCACTGTCATAATCCAACTCCATGAGTTTTACTGGTGAATCAATGTTGTAGAAGATGACAGTGTTTCCACGTTAACTACGGAGCCTCTGAACATCATATCTGATGACCATGAAAAGATGAATAACTGTATCTTACACCAATTATTTACATGTATTAGTAGCATTAGTGGATCATCACGTACATCAGTAGATATTTTGGTCAGTAATGGTCGTTTGGGTCTTTATGGGTTAAGCGTTCTCCTGAATCATAAATCCACGTCAACTGTATAAGGATACTAATAAAAACATCTTTACTGTTTCCATATAGATACACTGGGTCAGCTGTCTGGAAATATAGTATACTGATGTTCGATTACAGACCTGAACGCTTTGTTTTCTATTATTAATATTATTATTGTGATTTATCAGGGAACATGATATATTTGAACAAGCTCTCTTTACGTTAGACGCGGTCTAGCCCATGTTCGTGCAGAAACAGTGTAAACAGCAGCCAAGTTATGCTCGGACTGTGGACACAGGAAGTCTCACTTGGAGTCCTGTACAGAGGATGTGACAGATGATATGGAGTGCTTCTGTAGCTAAATTTAACTGTGAGCTTCATGTCTCTACACAGTGTCTATGCGTGTGCATCCACAGGCGTGGATACACGTGTGAACATGTTTGTGTAGTACAGGCAGCACGTGGCTCTGATTTTTTTTTTTCTCCCTATTTTTGCAGATGATAAATAGAGCGTCTGATTAAAACTGGTTTTGTATAATTCACAATATATCATTTCTTTCTGCAAAAAAATCCCGATCTCCATACTCGAAGGAATGTCTTTTCCTTGAATAAATGTCAGTACATGTTATGGGTAATGTGCCCTCTGTGGGTGGGGGTTTCTTTTTACAGAATGGCCACCTCAATCTTCAGTCATCAGCCTCAACCAGAGCAGAACTCTCTGGGCAGGAGCCTACACACACTCATATTTGGGTTGCCATCCATCATGCCAGCTTTGCTATGCCTGAACTCTATTAACCTAAGGACACAAAGACTCTTTGACCAGCCGTGTTTTGAGAGTAACTACATACACTTCAGTATCCTGTCTGGTACTAGTGTTGCAAAGAGGTTTTCCTTTTCTCCTATTCACATGGTCACCAAGTGCCCAGGATGTCTGTAAACCAACACAGCAGTGTTATAAGCCAATGATTCCGGACAAAAAGTTTAAACCCCGTGAATGTTTTTTTTTTTTTTTTTCCCTTTTCCTATAGACTTTGCCCAGGAATAACACAGTCAGAGTCTGGGTGAATGTTACTCTCCATCCGTCGAGAAAGTGTTTATGGACTCCAATAAATTCAGCAGCTGACTTCAAGGTTAAATCCGTCAGAAGACAAGGCAGATTTTTGTGTGTACCCTCATCACTTTTGGCAGAGTTAGGCTCAAATTTCCTAACCCTGAAACAAAACAGTGTTCCTGAGGATTCTGGCTAAACCAAGTCCTCAATGAAAACAGTCCTCAATGTGTCAAAATATGAGGTCATTTGCCTGTGAGACTGCAAAATAATACCAAGAGCTGAACTTTTGATAACCCAAAAAAAACACAACCTAGTTTAGATAACTAAGAATTAGCTGTGAAACATAAATGCATCTCATGAGAGACAACTGACTTTACTTGACAACGTAACACATAAATATCTACCAACCAAAAACATTCTAACAATCGGTCTTATTATATGAAAAGTCCTACCTCTGCTTTGTGTTGCCTCTCAGTCCCATGGTTCTGTTTTCCCTCCATGTCTGCCAGCTTCAGTTTCAGGTAGGACACCTCCCCCTTAAGACTTAGCTTCTGGGTCTCCAGTGACGTCCTATGCAGGAGCTCCTATCAACAACAACACGGCAATCAAGAACACATGGAACACAAACTGACACTGAAAGTACAGACTGTATATAATCCACTGGGTGCATACCTTGCTCGATACTTACAGAACAAAGACAGCATTAACTGTGAGTCACAGCACGCTACTAGTTCTGTAATGACAGTCGCCTCAGACAAACCCAGTGGTTTCAGACGCAGTTTGAGCGGCTAAATATACACAACCCATGACCACTATTTATAATGCCTATTTCACAGCTCTCTCAAAGTACACAGCAAGAAGGGGAGTGAGAGAGGGAGAGAAATACCGGCAGCTTGCAAAGTATTCTTAGAAAGAATATTAAAATAACTTCAACAGGTGTATTTTCCTGTCATTGTGAGCTGCTGTCACTCAGACCTGCCACTGAGGGAGACTATCGGTAATCTTCCACCTTTCTGTGGATATTTTCTCTCCTCACACGTAGAGAATCAGAATTAAGCGCAGAGTCAGACTATGCAGACACATGTATTACGAATTTAGCTGAAGCTCAAGCAGGTGCTAAATCACTTAGAAGCCATGAAGAAATGAGCATAAGAAGAAGACAAACCGTACATATGGATATATCCATTTAAAACTCTGGCTTTGGAAAATATCTGGGCTTCTTTTAGAGTGCACATGGAAAATATTAGGGCTTTGTCACCAGGAAGAGATTTACGGCTCAGGTCCAAAGCCTCATAATGACCATGTCTCCAAGAAACCAGTCCTGGCTGCCCTTTGGTACACTCATATATACACACATAAAGCACTGCACATAATGTTAAACTCTGAGCTTTACTGTAGAATCTTATCAAATAGTAGATTTGAACTGTAAGATAAATGTATTCTGCGTAATACCTTATTCATTCTGCTCCAGTGTCTGTGTGCAGCAGATGAAAAGCAGAAGTACCTCCCCCATGGATGTGGTTTAAATGTCTTGTCGTTTCAGTGGATTAAAGTTTCATACATCCATTCCGTTCAGTGTCCTTGTCAGTGTTTAGCAAAGTCTCTGTTGTAGTATTAAAGTCAGGAGCGAAGAGCAAAATGTCAAAGGCATACACTTCTAGTCTTGTAGGAGCACCACCCCTACTCTTTTTTCCCTCCCTTCTGCAACGTTTTCAGCTGTTTTTAAACTCTAAATTTACTGTATCTGTCTTCCCTTTCCTCCGCTGTCCTGTCTCTGTTGACGGTGCGCTCTCTCTCGCTCTCTCTCTCTCTTTGTGTGTGTGTGTGTGTGTGTGTGTGTGTGTGTGTGTTTGAGTGTGCAGTTCTCAGTTGTAGTTACAGGTTGTGGGGGTGTGGCTACTTCTGCAGTAATCACCTGCCCAGACAGAACCGTCTGGCCTTGCACAGACCACGCAAACACTCTGAGACACTGTCCTGGAATGAGTCTGGGCTTCCTAAATATTTTGGTTGTCAAGGCAATCTGCTGCTTGATATATTGGAATCTAAGCGAGGAATGTCTTCCCAGGGAGCAGAAGTCATCCTGAGCTGCATTATACAGCTTTTGAGGAAAGATTGAAAAAGGACAGTCTGAGCCTTGTCACATTTTATTACATACGCATCAAATAATATGGATGTACAAGCTTTAGAAATCTGAAACTCGTTTCCTGAGGTTAGCCCAGTAATAGATGAAACATTTGCTTTTGAGAGGCTTTTGATACAAGTTGTCATTGTGCATTAGAGTCTGAGTTTGGTGAGGCTGTGTACCTGCTGTAGCATCTCCTCTGTGGAGTTGAGCTTGTGCTGATGCTCCACCAAAGAACTCTCTAGATCATTGATCTTCGCCCCCTGAGCCTCCACCTGGTCTGTCAGTACACTCACCTGTGGCATCAGTGAACACAAAGATAAATGAGATTCATTTTTCTGCACTCAAGCTGCACAATGAAATGCTGTAATCATTATTTAGTTTCATTTTTTTCCCCCTAGTCACAGATTTTGTCTTCTACAACACATTGCGCATGAGAGAATATCAGCTATTTAATGCTTGTGTGACTTTAGTGTCAATTCCCAAATTAATTTTTCTCTCTATTTAACCTTTCTTAAGTGACTTATCACCATATATTGTAATATTATCTTGTGTATTTTGCAAATTTTCAATAAAAATCAAGTATTTTTTTTTACATTTAATTCACTGATCATGTAGATATCCATAAAAGCTCAGAATAAAGTTTAGCATTATATCAAAAACAGAGAAAACTGAAGAAAAATTGACTTTTTCAGCAAAGATGTCATTAACTGATCATAAACCTAGTGTGTCAATCCACTGTCATTGTTCCAACTCCATGGATTATACTGGTGAATCAGTGTTGTAGAAGATGATGGTGGTTCCACAGTAACTACAGAGCCAACCCATAAAGATGTAGTGCTATTTTTCCAGCAGTTTCCAAATTAATTTTTCTCTGTATTTAACCTTTCTTAAGTGATTTATCAGCATTTATTAGGATATTTTCCTCTGTATTTTGGATTTTTCACTATAAATCATGTATTTCCTTGTATTTAATTGACTATATTTAATCAAGCTTTTCATGAAGGTGATTATATCAAAACAGCAAAAAGTGACTTCTTCAGCAAAAATATCAATAACTGAACATAAACCAAGTGTGTCCATCCACTGTCATTAATCAAAGTCCATGGGTTTTATCGGTAAATCAATGCTGTGGAAGATGAAGGTGTTTCCACAGTAACTACAGAGCCTCTGAGCGTCCAAATGGATCATATCTGATGACCATAAAAACATGACAAACTGCATTTTACACCAATTATTTACACATGTTGAGGAGATTAGCAGAGCAACAGGTATTGAAACAGTTTATATCGGTAGGTGATTTTGGTCGACAGTGAATGTTTGGGTCTTTATGGGTTAATTTAATTCCCGGTGTTTTGTTGAAATTTCCTCTCCTGTGCCAGATCAAACAGTACAAATATTTCCTCAGAGTTATAAATGATCTTTTGTGCCTCAGTAGGCACTTGTAAACCTCCACTGGCCCAGTGTGTCAGGAGAATGCAGGTTAAATGTTAATCTGGAGGGAATCTATTAAGGCCACATATTAACAAACACAATGCTAATACACACAAAACCAACAAACAGAAGCACATTTTACAAAAGTAATATTATTCCTGAGACCTCAGCAAACAAGAAAGGCACCTGTTCGCTCACATAGACATGCTAAAGTGCCGTGGTACATGCCTAAACCTGCATCAGATAATCACTTGTTCAGCAGTCCATACACCTAAAAACACAAACACATGCATTACACAAAACAAGACATTCTAGTGTTGTAAGTTCACCCTACCTACTTTATTACTGCTACTTCACCCATGCAGTGAAACAGAAAGATTGTGGTTGCGAAACCTTTACAACACAATACTTGAGTGTACCTTTGGCCTTTCACCCTGTCTTCCTCGCCTCTAACAGAGTAATGTGATATGAGCAGTGTTCAGAAGCCGTTCCCACTGACAGCGCAGTGTTATATATCCACTCTTATTTGAACAGGCTCAGAGCCAGGAGAATTCATTCACCTATAGGAGCGGATATTCAGGCACGATTAAGGTTTAATATGATATGTGTTGTTCTTTATTTCAACACGTCTAAAGGTTATCTTACACAAACAGGGAGAGAGATTAAGTCGGCGGCAAGAATAACAAAAAGACACCATCATTCAGATCAACTACATGACAAATCTCACCTGCAGAATTAGGGACTCTTTGTCTCCCTCCAGGCGTGATAACCGCTCCTGGTAGGACTCACTGCTGCCAGGTGAATGGAGGTTAACCTTCAGAACAAAGGTCAAATATTAACATGAGACGTGTGCTGGTGAGTTATTTACTATACTTTAATGATGTAATATAGTGAGAAGTGCATTTACACGTATAGGTTTGGTCTCATATTGTGTCAGTGGAGAGGATATGAACAAGTCTGTAAGTGGTTTACAGGTCCTAATCCAGAATTAAATGTTGTACAATATTTAATACCAGCTTATTAATGGAAAAACAAAACAACACACACACACACACACACACACAAAACATCTTAGCTCAGGGCGGCGTGTGTAGTCAAAAACATTTTAGAGTAATCATTGTGCTAGAAAAGTAGAATCTCAACAAAATAAGCTTCAGAAATTCAAGCTTTTTGACTACAGGCATAGAAACATCACACAACCCATCACCCTGAGCTAGTCAGGTCAAAAGGTCTGCGCCGACTTTAAGATACCATTAAGTCTTTAATTGTCTATTTACTTCAGACTTAACTGCAGCAATTATGCATTTTAGAAGGATAAGATTAAGTGTACAGTCACTGAATAAGAATACATATATCCTTTTAATGTGTTTTTATCACAACAGTGTTTATGTTCCATTTTAATAACTCTTTTATTGTATTTTTATTATGACAGTGCTTATGCTCCATGTGTGCCTCAAAGTTTTGTGTATTGTGTGACTATTTAAATATTGACTGTGCACCTTGAGCTATTGCAGCTTATTTTTCAATGTGTTTTTTTGCTGCAAATCGCAATAAACTGAACTGAGAATAAGAATAAGAGTAGGAATAAGAATAAGCAACAACAGGCAAATGCATGCATGTGATTGCTTCTTCTACGGGTCTTGCAGTGCATAAGAATTATAACCTAATGGAAAGACTCCACAATAATGACTTCTTAATGGCAGCACGATGGTATGTGTTGTCCAAAGGTTCCCTATAGGTTTAAGAGGCAGGAAATGATCTCAGCTGACATGCCTATCCATTTATCTTCACCCTCAAACGTTTCACCTTATGGGCGAGCGTATCATGCATTCAACAATTCACAATGCGTCACCGTAGTGGTTGAGCCTTTAAAAATATAACGCAGTGCATAAGAAAATCCACCGTGTATAATATGTAGAAAAACAGATTTACACTAGTCTGCAGAAATGTTTTGCAGGGACATTAAAAAAGTTATGTTAAAAAAAACACTTCTGCACAAAGCTCACATTTTAGAATCAAGGTGTGTCATCAAGCTGAAAGCAAAAGGTTTGCTATAAATATACTTAAATCCCCTGTATATTGGTGGGCGTGCATAAGGTGCATTCTACAGCACACCCCCACCGTCTACAAACAAAACACACATATTCCTCCAGTGTGCATCATAACAGTAATACAACACAGTAAAAGCATCAACAATGCATAACCAGAATGCACAGAAAAGTACATTTTTGCAGTAAAGATAAACTATGTAAGCATCAATAATTTAGCTGTTAAAGTTGAGAATGTCTTACCTTCCTAAGCCAGGCAAAATGTTTGTAGAAATCAATATCATACTCCATCCTGCAGGCCCATTGCACAGTTGGTCTTAATGTTAGATACCAACAGAATTTGACAGTGCTATGAATCACCAAGTAGGAAAAACAGACACCAAAATCCACCCAACAACCCAACACTGAATCCTAATAGTACTGCACTCTCCATGCAGCTTCTCTCCATTTACAGACCCACCATACTGCAGCTGTAGAAAGAGCAGAGAGGACCTTGGTCCCTGTGGTTTAAAGTCTGGGCAGTCGGAGACTTTCAGAGCCCAGCCAAATAACTTAAACTATGCCAGTTGGCTCCACTCCCTCTCTTTCTTC
>JAPTGZ010000018.1:42682766-42699794 GCA_029814645.1 Fowleria isostigma
TGTCATTTTAGCTTGTTTTCATTCTGACTTGTCATTGTTTAAATGAAAAAAATCCAGATAAACTATGTGATCGATAGATAACAGAGTATATAATAGAAACATATACCAATCTGACACCCTATTGGTTTGTATCTGATCCATCACACCTGATTTTTGCAATTCCAATACTTCTATTCAACTACCGTAGTCCTTTATCTTCTGCTCCATGAAACACATGTTAATGCTCAATAGTACACATATATGGTTGTTTAATACTTTTAATTTGGACACAAATGCATTCATTTTCAATGGACATATGAGCAGAAACAGGTAGACTAGTGCATCGCACATTTTTACACATTTACATTTTGATGTAACATAGTCATTATGGCCTTTACAGAAATGTTTTTGGGGAGGTGGGATAGTGCAGTATAGGCTCCTGTGGCACCACCTAAGCTTTTGTCCTAATGCCCCACCCTTACATTTACTTTTATACTTTAAGTAGTTTTGAAACCAGTACTTTTTTACATTTTTCATTGAGTAAAAAGCATGAGTTGATACTTCAACTTCTACAGAGGTCATTTTAAACCCGAGTATCTATTCTTCTACCTGAGTAATGAATTAAATATTTTTGACACCTCTTCACTCAGATACAGTAAATGTAAAATACTTGACCCTGAATCGACATAATAACATAAATTTAGCAGCAAATCTCTTGACTGAAATAATTTTTTTTAGACCTTGAAGTTTGATGATTTGAAAATAGCGTATTATAATTAAACAAATGTATGCTTTTACATTCAGTAAACCTTGGTAAATACTCCTTTTTGGAAACTAAAATCTACGTGACAGTATTTGCTGTGGAGTTGTTTTTTTTTTTTTGTTTTTTTTTGTTTTTTTAGAAAAATCTTGTCACGCCTGCATCAACACGCATGCCATCACATTAAAGTTCTCACCTCAACAAGGGGATGCCAGTGGGCGACAGGTTTTCGAGGATATGTGAGCATTTCACTCCAGTGGTCTCGACCAAGGTTGTCTGCATCATTGCCGACCCGACACACTCCAATGACCTCATTATGGCCTACGCTGTGTGTGCAACAGAGGAGAAAGACCATCAAATACTCTGTAACCTTAAAATAAAATAAAGATGCCTAAGCTCTGAAGAGTGAAAATAATTTCTGTAAAAAGAGTAACAGAGTGCTAGTGCTAAATACTGCATATATAATACTATGTAGAATAGAAAACGATCTTAACCGGTCATAGTCCATCACTGCAATCAGGAGGCTGATCTGTTCGATGTTTTCTGGAGGGACATCAAACACAATGGCCTCATTATAGATGGGGTTCAAAGTATTCCTTTTTGTCGATGTCTTCCTCTTCTTCAGTCTGCGACCATCGCACATTAGAGAAACCTTCACATACGGATCTATGACAGTGAAACACAAGGGATTGGAAACGCTTACTTTCAATCAGTACATCCATGAAATTCAGTGCTTACATGTATGGCCTTTTTAATTACCAGATGCTCCTGTGATATCCATGGCCTTGAGATTGCGCGCCTTTATCATTGTAATGGTCAATCTACCCGCGGTAGGAAGGTAACAGAGGGAAAACATCAGATCCCCGAGATCCACATTATCCTGAAAGACACAATCAAACACAAACATTAAATGAAAATGGAGATAACTGAGTAGTCGGAGAAATCTGCCTCCTACCAAATGTTTTTAATTATTTCCAGGACTGCTACGTCAAGCTGATTGTATAGAAAATTTACACCTGATTGTCAGTCAAGGTACTGATCAATTCTATTATCCTGCTGCTGCAAAAGCTAATTCCACCCGATATGGAGACTTCTGTTCAGCTTCGGAAAGGCAGAAGCTACTTATCACTTGCTCCTAAAATAACTCCACTAAAGAAGTGAGAACCAGAAAAGCACACAAACGTGTCTGGTGTAGACAACAACTCCTACATCCGAATCCCTCACATGTTAAACTGGCATTTCAGGAAGATTTTTCTTGGCATGAGCAATTCTTGGTCTATTACATTTTGCCTATAAAGAAGGAAACCTTAATTTAATCAGTAAACCAGCCTGTATTGCAGCATTACCTTTGAGGAATTGCTTCATTAAGTATTATTAGTAAGAAATAATTGGCGTCTAAGGTATCTAACAAAGCATGACCAGGTGTTTTTTAGACATGTATGTTAAATGCTGGGTTAACAGAACACATATTTTTCATTTACATTAGACATACACATACATTTATCTGCTCAGTGATATGTGAGGTTTCATTTTAGCAGCAGAACTTAGTTAGATATTGTCTTGTATTCTGTTTGGGAATTCATCGTGGTGCATCAAGATTCCCCGTGGATTGACCTGTCTGTTTTTAATTCACATACTCTCTCTCTCATCATTTGTAAGGATTATCATACGTTAATGTCCCCCTGTGGTCTTGTGTGTGATCTGTATCCGAATGTGCGGTATTCATGTCTGTATCTGTGCTTAAAAGTATGAGCAAAGCAGCAACTGTATTCCACTGTGACAAAAATCCACTGTACAAGCAAACAACAATCAACTAATTTCAGTAGCATTAGAATTTATATCTTCTTATTGTAATGCAGTTATTATCAAAATGAGAGAAACAACACATGTTCTTCAACCAAACACAATCTGCTACTCTTGCTATGGAAAACAAGCCAAATCTGGCACTGAACAAACCATATGGACAACTGGCAATTACAACATAATGATAATCCTGCCATTCTCTGTAGAGTGATTTTAACAAATGGGTCCTGGTACATTAAATGCATTATGTTTCACGTCTTTTTTGATGTAAAAACAAAAACGAATAGTCTGTTTGTGTGTGTGTGTTTGTGTTTGAGAGAGACAGAAAGACAAATTACACTGTTGCCCATGAAGTTGGAATATAAAATGTTTACCTCTTCTCATGAAATTATAGTGTCAATGTGATTTATTTTTGATAGATAAAGTGTAACTGGGACTCGGTATGTGATCACTGTACCTGGTCAAAGGTGATTAGGAATAAGAGGGATGTGTCTGAAAACAAAATTATTCCAACTTTATGGGCAACCGTGTTGAGGGAGTAGAGGAAATTTTGGGCCTCACTTTAGATCAAAACTTCTTTAACCTTAATTCTATAAATACAGTGATACCAAGAGACAAAAGTTCAAATTATCCAAGTAGTGAACACACTGACATGATGTACAGTATTCTTTCCCTGGGTACCAGCTGACTGGTTCTCTAATGTTCTTCAAATACTGACCTGTAAATGCCAGACTTCTGCTAGATTAAACACCAACCGACAAATGAAGCTTAGTGATATTAATTAAACTCTTGACACGACACAGAGAGTTACTGAACTTAAAAGAGCAGATTAGTCACAGGTTGTTGCCATGTTCGACTTATGCTGAACGTTTACAGGCCACAAAAAAAACAGGACAAATACATTATGTGGTCGCTTTTTTCTAGTAAGAAGAAGAAAGTATGACGGCGTATAAGGGCCACATAAGAAAAACAAATTGCTTATCATTATGAGAATAAAGTCATAATATTTCGAGAATAAAGTTATAATATTACAAGAATAAAGTCGTAGTTTAAAAAAACTTGCAATATTTTGAAACCAAAGTTGAAATATTCTGAGAATAAAGTCAGAATATTACGAGAATAAAGTCATAATATTTTGAGAATAAAATTGTAGTTTTAAAAACTCGAAAATATACTTCTATGAGTCGTAATTTTTGAAATTAATTTGATGGTCAGAGTTTCCTGTTACAGTGAACGCAACAAGCAAAGCTGTAACTTCTTCTGTTGAACTGGACCAACCAGTTAATGTATTTCCGTAATATTATGACTTTATTCTCATAATATTACTACTTTATTATCATAATATTATGACTTTATTTTCAAAATTTTATGACTTTATTCTCGAAATATGACTTTATTCTCGTAATATTATGTAATATTATGTAATATTATGACTTTATTCTCATAGTGATAAGAAATTTGTTATTCCTATGTGGCCCTAATACACCGTTGTGAGAAAGAGCACATTCAGCTGTATGCATTTCCTCTGTTTCTTGCTCTACTTGTAGTTTATCCTTACATTAGACTTACTACCTATTTAGGTAGGGTGTTGCTATTTTATGTTTGTTCCAAATGTGTAGGAGTCATGTGTCAAGAAAGGCAATCTGATCGTTGATTTTAAAGCCAGAGAGAGGAAAAAGTGACACAAAATAAAGCAGAAAAAGAAAAAAAGAAGAAACACCCTGCCTGCCTTTATTTTTATACCCCATGAGTAAGAAGCTGTTAATGGTCTTCTGTAAGCCATGTGTTGGATCCTGTGCATCAAACCATTGGCTGGCATTACTTTTCTGTGCGAAAGAAGGTTAATATAGTATCTAGAGAAATCCTTTAGTAGTCATAGTGAGAACATATATGAACCAAGGACTGTACAGCGTCCATGCAGTGCCACCTCCTCTGCACAAAGTGAGATATACTATCATTCCTGTGAGTTTTGGCATTGTTAAGCAGCCCAGTTGGCCGCCTCATTTGTCTAGCTGCCTGACAGACTGCTTCATTATTGCTTTATTTCTCATTCGGAATGCCCCATTATCTTTGGACACTATGAATACTTTCTAAGTGTCCTCATTACAAGTTGGCAGGGAGATGTGAGTTTGATGAGTGTCTACTTATTTTATTTATTTATTTATTTATTCTTATATATATATATATATATGTCATGATTATTATACTACATCGGACTTCGATAAACTGACTACAGCAAGGTTGCTCGTCCAGTAACTAATGCATAGTTCAACCGGTGGTGCAGTACACAACTCACAACCACAGAATGTCAAAAAATATAACACTGAAATAATACAGGTCTAATATTATTCACTGCAATATCCTGTTTTTGGTGATCTGAAAGTGCCTGAATGTCACAAGTTGCTTTTTCCTTGGCCCTGAAATTGTGCGAATATAACTTGCACATAAAAATTTGCTTAATGAAAAAATGACAATTTCACAAAAACTAAATTTTTACTGGCAAGAGGTGTTTTTTGGGGCACAGCAAAATTGGTGTGTCACACAAAACTGCAATGGAAAGACCTTTTTCCGCAACTAGTCACGTGAGCAAAAAAAAAACTTGCATGTTGACGTATGTTATAAGAAGCAAAGAAGAAGAGTTTTTGAAGAAACATGGTGTGGTATGTGTAGACATGCAGGAAACCGAATCATTTTTAAATTTAGTATGGGATAGTGGGGTAATACATAATAATAATGAATATATCTGTAAATTAATGCGATATTTATGTTCATCGCTATGTTTATGGAATGACTCATGTCATCTGATGGTAATAAACAAATCATTGCATTTGTGATTTAATGGAAAAACCGACATACACACTTCTGTTTTTTTGACATTTAGTAAATATTGGTAAGTTTTACACAGATGTCTAATGGAAACACCACTAGAGTCACATTCATATTTTTGCTAATGTTTTATACCTATCTGCAATGGGACAAGTTTTCTGAATTCAATACATTTGTTTCATACATGTACATAATATGCATAAATTAGGAAAAACAGCTGAATTACTTACTATTACTATTAGATTTACTATTCTGGATAACAATGCACTTATGCTAAATTACCACTACAAATGAGCCTTTCAGATGTATTTCTGCTCTTGTGAAACAAGACTACCATCTGGCAGTTATAGCAAAACTCTTGCACAAAAGATGATACACAATGGAGTACTCATACTGAATGAGCATGAGAGACTATTAAAAAAAATAGAACATTAACTATGTTGCTCGCTCATGTTAGACACAAACGTAAAAGGGTTAACAGTAGTTTCTCTTGTTTTACATCACGTAACAGAAGAGGCTATATTTATCCTAGACTGACAGCTGGATCAGTAAGTCACTCAAATTCCTATTGCTAAGGTACAAAGCTCATTAAACTGAAATGGCTGCAGTGCAGACAACTCATTTGCATATGCTGTGGGGGAAAAGCTGCAGGAGACGAACCTGGACACCAACAGAGGCAAAGGGTACGTTGCTTGTTAGATTCACACACAAAAAAAGACGCCCATAAACACTATCCATCCAAGTGACATCATCCTTTCCAACTCTGTTTTCTGTGCAGTGAACTAGTTTACTTTTCTGTCCCTAATTAATTTGTAAAATATAGCCATAAGAAAAAAAAAAAAACACCTGAGTGTAATGTATTATAATTGATTTACAACAAGCAGAGTATAACCAAAACCCAACTGTGTTGGAAGTAGAAATTAAGGTAAACAAATATAAACTGTTGACTTTCTTTAATATAAATATCTATTACAGCATAGAAACAAAACTATCCTACTTGTTGATCTTCCACATTTAGATCATTTTAACTTCCTCCATATTTTCTTTGGCGAACCTGTGTGTGTTATTGGTATTGTATCTCTACTCTGCCTGTGATAAAATAAACTATCTGCATTGATCAATTGTGACAGTCTTATTAATGCTACTCAAGCATGCCATGAAGAATGAAATCAATCACACCTTACAGCTGGTAGACCCACACTGAGTCAATGGAAGTCAATGAAGCAGTCACTAGAGCTTCTACCATAAATATCTCTGTTATTGTCAGTGACAGAGAAGACTGGCAGATCTCTTTAACCCAGGAGTGTCAAACATATGGACCGTGGGTCGAAACCACAGATTCTAATCTGGGCAGTGGGCTGAATCGTTAATGGTCAAGGATGTTCAGGGGTCACATACAGCCCTGTTTGATCTCAGGTAGGCTGTAGCAGTAAGATAAAGGCATACTAACCTATGACAACTCCAAATACAGAACTCTAACATTTCAACAATACTATGACTATTACTAAGTACCAAACAGACTCAATAAAGAAGATAATATATATGTGCTTAATACCTTCAAACACTTTCAACAGTTTCAACAAAACAACTTGAAACTCATGTTTCCAGCCAGAGCGCCAACGTGTTGTTTAGTGTCTTCAATCTTTGGTTCTGCTGTCTGTCACTACCGGATCAACTGCTCATTTGCGCATGTGCGATGGTAACTCTACTTGGACAAACTACCCCAAATGTGTTGGCAGAGACGTTCAGAGTCATTCTGCACGGCAGATGGATTAATTGTGTTAAAAATTTTAATCAGATTAATGATAATGATAGATTAATCTGTGATAATGTGTTAATTGTGACAACCCTACAATAAGTTATCATGATGTTATTTACTGCTCATTAATTAATTAATTTCCATCTGTTGTCCCTCCAACACCAAACACCTTCATACACCAGTGTGACTAGCCGCACTGGAGGCAAGGCAGGTGAAGTGTCTTGCCCAAGGACACAACAGCACATGACTGGGACAGAGTGGGAACCAAACTGCCAACCTTCCGGTTATTAGACGACCTGCTCTAAATCCTGAGCCATGGCCGTCTCTGAAGTCAAATGAAGTTGACGCTACTGCTTTAACCTGTAAAAAAAAGTCAGTTAAAGAACTTTAGGGTGTTCAGCAGGTGATGCCAGTATTGTAAAACCATAAAAGTACCTCATGCTAAAGTCTGATCCTCGTGCAGAATTTAGCTTTTACACGTACAGTCATACTTAACATTCACAAACATGGTGAGTAATTGAACATGGCAACAGACTTAAAATGCTCATCCAGTTGACCTTACGTGGTCCCTGCATTTCATTTACATTTGTTTGGAAAGTGGGTGGTCCCATATGGCACTGAATATAAATAAGCTGTGGTAGATGCAGTAAATGTGTTTTCGATTAGAAATGTCTCTCTGTCCTTCACCTGTGTCAACAGGCTGCAATAGTGATAACGGACATCAATGACAGGACTGAATAAGTATTCTGTGGGCGGATGTATTAAATCAAAAGAGCACAGATATCTGGCATGGCTTATTTTTAATTAAAGCTCTATTCTGGGTTTTCCTGATATAAGTAAAAAACATCTATGGACATGGAGAAGATAAATTATAGTATGTCCTGGAAAGACATAAAACTCAATAAAGACACTGTATGTTCATGAGCAGATTGTAAAATACTCCAGGTTCTATCTACTATTGATAAGATTCTGTATGTAAGGTTGGAATACAGTTTTATTTCATTTTACTAGCACAGAAAGACACAGCAAAGCCATCATGAGATTGCTGCTTTTCTTTTAAAGTGAGACCTATTCCCCTTATCTACAAAATAAATTCCTCTGTTGTCTATTCAGAGCTGTCAGCTCAGTGTGTTAAAAACACAGTCATTGGTATTGTCCTCTTTATACTGTCATTATGAGACACGTTCTGCTGAAATGAAGGACTCATATGTGCCAGTATGTGGCTCGTAATGGCAATGCAGCAACTCTGACAGAGTTAATAAAACTTCTCTTGCATATTACGTTGATGTACACAAGAAAGATAAAGATCCTTCTCAGACAACCTAAGACGTCATAAAAAATACTCTACACTGAGTAGTAATTTGTGTTTTGTTTCATGTGATATATGATGTGTCAGCAGATAAAAAAGAAAATCATTGCATTGTCAAATGCTGCAGAGACATCAGATACAGCATGGAAGTGGAAGGATTTCAGTGAAGTAACAAGAAAACAAAATGTGCTGTTGAGATTTAAATACAACATGACACATTTAGGTGAATTGAACATTATTTTGATCAATTGCTGACTTACCGTGGAGACATACTGGATCTCCCGGCAGAGTTTTGTCTCTCTGGGGAAATCTGCCAGATCGAGGAAGTTGTCTACAACCACTTGGCCAATTATGTCATGGCGTGAAAAGCGGTCGAAGTCATAGACGCTGAAGTGCAGCTTTCGAGTGGGAAGCTCAGAGTATGCCACAGGAAACAGGAAGACCTCATCAAACACAGGATTCAGCGTCTTGCGGTGCACCTTGGTTTGGTGCTTGGTCATGCGATCAGGCAGCAGGTAGATCTTAACGTAAGGGTCAGAGGTACCAGAGAAGTCCTTGGCTGGGAGGTCCTCAGCTTTGTGGATCTTTACTATTAATTGTTCTAGGTCACAGTCAAATTTGAGGATAAAATGAAGGCGACCGCAGCCCCCACCCCTTCGACTGCCTTCATCTCCTTCAAGTGAGCGTTGTTTGTAGAGTTCAGGTTTGAGGCGACCGAGTCCCAGTCCCATTCCAGTGAGGGAATCCTGCCTTTGGAACTGGGCCACATTGAAGTCTGGGTTAGACAGGTTCATATGTCTACGAATGGACCCTTGTCTGTGGATGAAGGAAAAGACAGAGAGACAGAGATCATAACACAGCACCGACTGGCTGAGTCAGAAAAGACACAGAGAAATGTGTCTGCAGCAGTAAAAGCACCAATGTAGGGTGAACAATAAGAGCTACAAGGAGAAGTATTGTTGATAAATGCACAATATAGAATAAATCAGAGTAAGAATGTCATGCTCACCCAATTTCAGACATGGAATGACCATTTGATGAGGGTTCAGTGGTCTGCCTCTGTATACGAGGGTTAGTATGAACTCCGTTCTCTCGGCTCTTGCTCTGGGCGTCCAGTGGAATGTCTGGAGATGTGTGACTGATCTTCATAGCTGCCTCTGGCGTGGCCTTAACCACAGGTGGGGGTGATAGGGGAGTCATTGGAGCCTCCACTGATACAACAGATGCCACAGGAGTGGGCTCTCTGGCGATGGAGCAGTGGGATGACTCACGTCGGGTGTGTACAGGGGGGTCCACCGCTGTGTAAACTGGCTGCCTGGGTGCAGGCTGCGAGGGTAGGGGGCTCATGGTGGGGTTGAGGTGTCCATGAGCCTCCTTGATAGTGGGGGAAAGCCCACGCTCCCTCCATGGTATCCAGCAGAGCTTCCAGGAGACAAAGAGGGAGACCCCAAACAGGGCCAAGCCACAGGCTGTTACTACCAGAGACAGCAGACTCACCGATATGTCTGAGAAGGTAACAGGAAAAGAGAGACGTGAAATAAGGGATGGCAGTGACTAATCTTTGCCTTTCTTCTTCTCCTGTGCACTGTCTTGCAAACTGTGGAAAATATATGAAACAATGACATTTCTGTCTAAGTCCAACACACCTGTTTCTGAGTCAGCTGTGAGGAGACAGTCTAAACCACTAGCAAGTAGCTAATGCTGCATGACTATCAATGACACTCACACAACTATTATATACAGAGAATGTATTAACAGAGGCAATCATAGTGTTTATAGGTATATGCTGAAAAGTACAGAAGGGAAAAGAATATGAGTGGCAAAGCCTATGGATATGTTTTATTTTTTGTTGTTTTTTTTGTTGTTTTTTTACATTTATTGGGGATAGTGAAACACAAGCTGGTTTTGCATTTCACCTGTGGTGACACATTAGGAAAATGTCTTTGGGATGATGATACTCCTATGGGGGCTTCAACTATCTGTAGGATTATTATTTTTTTTCCTTTTTGGTTACAAACAACCTGTGAAAAGATTAATCAGGATTAGCTAAATGTATTCAATTACCTATAAGCCCCCCAGTGGAATGTAAAATAAATGTGTTCAAAACTGCAACAGAAACGCTTTTGCATGCACCAAACACATTTAATTTTCCACAGACAGATAGGCTGGCTGCTCATGTTTAAAAAAATGGATTGTAAATGCATGTTCATGTACTGCGGCTGAAGAAGTTATGGACTGGATGAAAAGTCATCATAGGAGAGTCACATCAGGCTTTAGTCTGTCATGTAATGGTGACACTGAATAATTCTACAATGCATTTGTTTACACCATGCAGTGAAGGTGTGCCAGTCACCACGCAAACGGTGGTGGGGTGTGAAGCATTGACTGATTCTGAATCATCTGTGTTCTGAAGGACTTGGAGAACGCGATTTCTTTTGAAAATACAACATCAAAACTTAAACAGAAAAGACAGACAGAGAGATAATATGATAATCGAGGCGCGTGTGCCTAATGAGAAATTTGACTGATTGTGGCCGTGACAGTAAAGACCACCCTAACTCTCTGTTGTGAAAGCTCAAAAACTTGTGTAACTTAAACACAGGTAAATGTTTGTTATAGCCCATACTCCACAGTCTTTAATGCACTTCTCATTATCTGGCTGCGTTTCAAGGTAAATGTTGACAGTCAGTCCACAACAGTGTAACCATGAACTTATGACTGCGTTAGTGTATATACTTCAGACCACATTTGAATAAAGACATAGCGTATTTCAGTTATTAGTTTAATGATTTTGTTTTTATCACAGGCGCACATTTCTATCAGTTGTCCCCCCTCTTTTCTAATTATCACGCTTGAATTTTTTTCAGGCCAGATGATTTGTGTAGTCATTCAAGCAACATAACAGCAGAAGTGAAAGCAGTTCACAACATGACTGCCTGTTATCTTTGCCAAAACAAAGTCTGCACATGAGCAATTTAAGGTCTTACACTGCATCTTAATTAAATCTAACCTTGAGCAGAATTTCACAAATCTGACACAGGGTGAAATAGAATAGACATTTTTTTTGCAGTTAATGTTATACTTCACATCAGGTCAAAGGAAAACCAATGCAGATGCTTCTCTGAATTGTAAGCTTCTTTGCTGCTACATGTTTGGAAGATAAATTTTAATAGTCAGCTATCATTCTTACTTTGTCTGCAGTTATCTCCGCCTCATTGTATCCAAGACAAGGATATAGTCTATGTACTAATTTCTTATTAGATAAATTAATTTGTTCCCTTGGCTAGGTTACTATAAAAAAAAGATAACAAAAATGACTTGTGTGTGCATGTTGATCCATGTTTAAACATTACATAGTCATATACAATTGTATAGGTTACAAAGAGTCATAATAAAACCATAAAATGTATTATATATGTGAGTGTTATTACCTTAATCAGTGTAGTGATTTAAAGGATCACCATGCATTTCAGAGGCATGATTGCATTCCCTGAATAATTGCTTTTATATTGTTTAGCACAGTAGTAATTGTATTAGACAAAGCTCCTTTTTTGGTGAAATCCATTATGATACTGTTAAAATGTCTATTGAATGTCATTGGTATCATATTAAGAAACAATTTGTGTCATAAAAACAAAAAAACTGAGAATTAAAGTAATAACAAAAGCATGTAATTGTAATGTGTTGGTTTTTTTTCTTGATTACTAAGAAAATAGACTTCCACAAATTACCAATTAACCAGTGGCTTAAAACATGTCAGAGAACAATGCTTTAGCTTAGGCTGTAATTGCTGTTGGCCCAGTATCCCATACAAGTATGTCTAAATTCATTTGGAATAGTGGTACAGTGCCTAAAATAAGAGTAAGTCATGCCAAAAGCACAGCTCTCCCTTGGCAGTGGCCTGAAAAACATTTTTTCAGAACTTACAATTTGTCGCTTTTCTTACCCCACAGCAGACAGCATGTGAGTGTAATATGACCACAGTGTTTTGTGAAGCTATTAGCGTGCCCACGCTAATGCATGATGAGTTTATTACAAAGTACAAGCAAAGGAATGCTGATTAATTCATTGTATCTTAAAAGACAGTCTTGAACATCCCGCATGGATTCTTAAATGTATTTCTCATCTCATTTACAATTTAAGTTGTATGATTTTTCAAGTTTTTGATAATTCTACGCTTGAATGATACATTAGAAACAGAGAAGAAACATGTATTTAGAGTGTAACTAAAACGACCACCATTGTATGCAAATGACTTCATCATGAAACAAATTAAGAGACAGGGAAGCTATGCTACATATTTGGCATCAGGGAAAAAATACCAAGATGAAATTTCATGTAACCTTCAGCAGGCAAGGGACTATTTTGGTCATTTCTGCACACATTATAAGACAGTAGTTGCTTTTCCATTTACTCTCAAATTGTGTGAATATAACTTAAGCATAAAAATTTGCCTAATGGAAAAACAACAATTTCACCAAAACTGTTGTTTTTCAATGGATTTTTTTTTTGTTCTGGCAAAAGGTGGTTTTTGGGGTATAGCGTAATTGGTATATCACGCAAAACTGCAATGACAAGACCTTTTTTTGCAACAAGATTCAAGTCAACAACAACAACAAAAAAAAACAAAACTGATTTTGACGAACAAGTGAAGAAGGAGAGTTTTAAATGAAACATGGCAAGTGTGGACACACCAGGAAACTGAATCATTTTTTAATTTAGTGTGAGAAAGGGGGGTAATATACAATGTTAATAATAATAATAATAATAATAAAGAATATGTCTGTAAATCAACATGATATTTAAGTCCATCACTATGGTCATGGAATGACTTCTTATGTCATCTTGCAATCATAAATAAATAAATCATCGCATTTGTTATTTAATGAAAAAATTGACATTACACACTTCTGTTATTTCAACATTTAGCAAATGTAAAGTTTTGCACAGATGTCAAATGGAAAAGCCACTACTGACAGCAACCAATACAGTGAGTCATCAGTCTCAGGTCCAGTGTGGTCTACAGGGTCTGTAAGGTCCACCTCTACATGAACAGTGAGTGTACCTGCTTTGTTAGGTACCATGAAGTAATGGTACTAATGTAAGAAATGATGTTCAAAGGGAAAATGTGTATGTTGACAGGTGTCTGGATCAGCACTTATGTTGTTCCAGTGTTCTAAAAGTGATGTTCTAATGTTAGAACATACATGCTCCTTTCACCTTACATGTGTTTTTCTTGTATTTTTCATATATATACATATTTCTTGGATTATTTTTGTTTTGGCTACTTATGGGTAAAGAACCAAATATGGTAACCTCAATAACTTTGATTTTCTACATAAGAATAAGAAAAAAATGAGAAATGTCACAAAATTATAAGGTCATTTTAGGTCCTCCAATAACAGACTGTTTGAAATTTTGAATTTCACAGTGTTCCTATGAGTACCCCATAAAGGGTTAAAACAGAATATGTTCTCATATGAAGTAAATGGACAAATAGATGAGACAAAATTTGATGCCACCATTTAGTTCCAGTTGCAATAAAATCCTTCTGCAGTACCTTTACAGTTACATTTTTGCATTATTCATTATATACAGCATTGTAGGTAATCTGTGACTCCAAAGACAGAATCATTGCCTAAGCAAGACTTGCTCTGTGTGGGCGCAGTGTGTGTTCCTCACAGACAAACTGTCCTCTCTGTGCTCTAAAATTCTGTGAATACCAGAATACGTGTGATTTGGGAGAATAATGTGGAAAATTTGAGGGACTTGTCATCTGAGGCCACCGAGCTCACAGTTTGGCAAGCTGCCGGAGAGCTGTCTGGTGGAGAAGAATCTGTAGACATCTCGAAGGATTCGGAGACTGCATCATAACAAAAATGGTGGACCAATTTTAGAGCTCAGGACTTTCAAAGGTGCAATAGTGTAGGAGGCCAGCAAGTGCTGAAAAAGCAATGTTTGGAAGTTCCACCTCCTAACAACTGACCTATTTCTGTCTTATGGTGGGAACACTGGCCAAGCAGAATATCAATTAACATTTAATTCATTGTCTTATGCGAGGTTATGTGCAGAGCATTTCTTGGCAGAGAGCAAATTGGTTGGCAGCCAGATAACTGTAATGCCCAAGGAAGAAGAACTCCTGAATAATGTCACCAAAAGTGTTATTTGGCCCTTTTTTTTTCCATGACAGTCTCAGATACTTTAGATTTTGTTGTGGGCCACTTCCAAATGTGGTCCAAAACCTGACATACAGTCGCATGAAAAATTATTAGACCACCCTATGTTTCCTTTAATTTTTTGTTCATTTTAATGCCTGATACAACTAAAAATACATTTGTTTGGACAAATATAATAATAACAACAAAAATAACTTATAAGAGTTTAATTTAAGAGCTGATGTTATGCCATTTTCCATGGTTTTCTTGATACTAACCAAAATCACATAAGTTCTTACATCAGTATTTATGGCATTGTACAGTGCTTTAAGGCATTCCATGTTTTCTTTTCTGTCAGTTTTAGTCACATGATACATGCAGGCGTTAGTACTTGATTGCATAACCATTGTTTTTAATGACTTTTGATGGTCTAATATTTTTTTTCTGTGACTGTATATCTGATATTTTGCTTCTGCCTTAACAACAATGATTCAAAATGCAAAGTGTCCACTGATTATGATCACTACTGCATTTGGTTTCACTGCATAATCCAAGATTCATTACTGTCATTATCCAGAAACATCTGCCAAGAATCTTATATTAATTTTAATGGCACAATTAATATCTTTCAGAAGTTTGACAACAGCTTTAGTATTTGTTAAAGACAAATAAATCAAAAGATGGAAAATTATTACATGTTCCCTCAATCTGAGCCAGCTTTGCCCTGTAGCTGACCCTGCTTCCTGGCTCCCCTGACAAACCTTCTGATCTTTTCACACCCTTCTTTCAGTTTTATTGTATTATTGATGGTACAAGCTTGACCTGCAACCCAGTTTGAACCTGGAACTGATTTTTGTAACAAGTCAAATAATACTCCCTACTACATACTGTAGCAATTTAATTTTTTCCAGCTGTCAGTACACTGGCAAAGATACGAGACAGGGAATAGGGAATATGATGAATGAGGGAGAGGGGAAAGAGTGGAGAGATTAGGAAATACAGGAAATATGAAGAAATAAAGGGATGTAAAAAGGTTAGATGAAAGAAATGCTAGCATGGACACTTGCAGAAAAGGAGTGTGTTTTGTGATATGGTGAAAAAATTAATGAAAGCAGAATGAATGAAGTAGGCAGGTGGAGGACTGCAGCTACTGAGCCTCCTCCTCCTTCATATTATCTTCCTGTCGATTTTTCAGCACCTCCTATATACACATGCACTAAGGTCTTATATCTTAGAGAGGACACTGAATAGACATAAATGCATGCACTGTAACTTTAACCAAATTCTAAACTCCATACCAATGTAAAGTTGTGCAACCTGGTAAAATACCCCCAAAATGATGAAATATCTTCACAAATTTAAAATAAAATACCAGAATTCGTCCATTCAACTAAGCAAAGACATGCGCAGTCATTTAGATTCACGTGAGCTCGAAATTCAAGTGCACATTACAGGTTGGGTGTTGGTTGACACGACTGGTATCACATATATTTTCACTGAACACGTTTTTGCATCTTCATAGTTTATTTGACAAACTTCAATATGTCAATTCAGCAAATGTTTTAGGTACAAGTACAGTAAATGTCGGATGAGAAGTGGAAATAAAGTGCGATACTTGTGTGAATTGTCTCTGTAGGTCCATAGACTTGTATAGAATGCATAGATCACACATCCAGCTCTCTCTCTCTCTCTCTCTCTCTCTCTCCCTATATATATATATAAATATATATATATACGCACAAGTTTGATTCAACACAACCCTGAGATGCGTTAATGTACATACTGGATGAAATTAGGATTTTAAGATGTTGGAAATCTATCACCCCATCATAAAACTAGATAATTAGTAGGTTAATTGATATCAAATAAATTAGAACCGACTAAATACCCAAATATGGCGGGTGTGCAGAGCATTATCACTTGGTTTAAGGCGAAGAATACACTGACACAAGTCACATGTTCTTTCTGTTCAGTTTATGTTAATGTAGGATTCGAGGAAAGCCAAGCGTGCACAGGATGTCTTACCTGAATCTGTGTAGCGTGGCCTGGCAAGATCTCGGAAATAGTAGATAAAATCCAAGCAGTTTTCGTTCTGCACTTCCCCCTTCGAACAAAGATCTGACAGGAGTTCAAGTGCCTTTTGACAAATCTCGTCATCTCTGTCTCCAGGCATTTCCCACCAGCATCCTTATAAATGGAGGGTCTCGGATGCACCACCACACCAGTCTGCCCGCCTGACAGTTACCTATAGGTACTACGATGCTCAACGCGTCTTCTCTGGAGTCAAGCACTTATCCAGAGGCACGCCTACCCAAACGACCGAACCGACGGAGATCTATAGTGGAGAAAAGAAGAGTGAAAAAAAAAAACTGTAGTCCTACTGAGCCAGAAAGCTTCCCCACGTGTGCCGAAGACAGAGCTTTATGTCACATTTACT
>JAPTGZ010000018.1:42703836-42717069 GCA_029814645.1 Fowleria isostigma
CCATTGTTTTTGATGACTTTTGATGTTCTACTAATTTTTTTTCCATGACTTTATAAAGACTGTAAAAGAGAAACAATATGAAAAAAACATTAATAATAATAATAATAATAATAATAATAATAATAATAATAATAATATATAAGCATCTATACCATCCAGCTTCAGAATTTGCAGAATTAGTGTTTCATCCCATGTTTCTCTAGACATAGAAATGAAAAGCCACTTGTTTTCTTAATAAAAAAGTACCATTTGCCTCTGCGGCTGTAAAATTTGATTTATTTATGTTGTTGCCTTAGCTACTTGGTTGGTAATGATTCTCTGAACATATGTAACACACTGGGTGAGATGGAGATGCAGTACATTTCTTTTTGATGCGAGACAACATCATCTAAAAACCATAAATCTCCCATTCTCGTGTCCCATCTATTTTGAACAGACAATGCATGGATCATTTTAATATGCAAAGTAGCTGACTTTAATAATCTGAAAAAGACTTCATTTTAGTTATGAATGACACAGATGGAGCTCTGGCCATCTTCTTAAAGTGCACAGCTAAGAGGAAGAATAATAAGCACCACTTTGACAAATGGATCCATCAATCTCAGACAGGGGGAAACAGCATATACGTGAATAGATGAGTCTTGAAGTGATTCATTACAAGTTATTTCTCACAAAATCTCCCATTTTTTTCTGCCCAAGCCTCTCAGCATTCTTTGAATCAAACAAAGTGTGCTTCACAGAGAAGCTGCACCGAAAGGAGGAGGATAGGATGAAATTGTCTCTCATGTCAATTGCTCTTTCTCTGCTTCTATTTTTCTCTGTGGCTAAGAGAGGCCTTGAGGGTTTGAGCAGCGGGTCTCAAAAAACAAAGACACAAAGGCAGAGCCAATGCAAGATATTTCTGTACATGTCTGACAGAGACAGCTTGTGCGAGATGGAGTGAGAGAGATCACGCAGTGTATATAAAGAACAGAATAGGGTGTTAGTGTGTGGGGGGAGGGGATAAGAAGGAAAAACTGTAAATATACGAAAAAATACACTCCGGCAATACACAGAGACATATCTGGTGTATAGCCAACAGACTTGGATTTGTGTGCCTACATTTATCCTCCACAGATAACACCATTGCTTCTCAGTGGAGGAAGAAGTATTCACATCATTTATCGAAGTAAAAGTCCTAATATAAAACAAATTCTGCATTGAACACCTTACTGAAGTACTGAGTAAGCTAGTGTCCAAGTATTATCAGAAAAATATGCGTAAAGTATGATAAATAAAATAAATTAATGTTGTTTTTATAGCAATATCACTGTGCTTTTATGTGGATATTTACAAATGCATTATACTGATGCATTTGTTTGAGGCTGAGGTCATTTTAACAGCAATGCATCATATTCTATAAAACCATCCTAGTATTATAGTGTTCCTGACTGAAAGAAACCTTGTTTGTTTTCAGTTAGTCCAAGAAGGTTTTTAAAGTGTCTATGTAGCTTTAAAAGAAAGGAAATTTTCCGTCTGTTAATCAAAAACACAGAAAGTTTACCTTTCTTGTCCAGTGGGATGATTATGGGACATTGTAATATGAAAGGTAACCACAGTAGTGTAGCTGTAAGTCAGCTCTGTAATAGTTGTACATAAGATGTAGTGGAATAGAAGGAGAGAAACATAAAATGGAAATATGACTACAGACCATAATAATTTGCTGTATTTTTGGCAGAAAATTGGAGAAAATAACTAAAAAAAAGAAGGCAGTTTTTGAACCAGTTTGGCAAAGATAGTCATGGGCTGAGGTAAAAATAAGAAAAAAAAATCATGACTCCAGACCAAATAAATTTTGATTTGAAGATTTAACAATAACACACATTTATTCCATTCTCAGTCATTTTATTTTATTCTCCATCCACCATTAGTGGGTAATAACTGAATTTTTACTGCACCAAATGTTCAACAAATGATAAAAGAATAACAGTTAATTAACAAAAATACCTCAAATTTGTACCTAAGTGTTGTATTACATATACAGTACTTGGTACAATTACTAGCTCTACTACATTGCTGAAAATACTTTTACTTTATGAAAAATGAGCACTAAAATGTTGGTCAGTTTGATTGTTAAAAGAAAGTACTTCTCCTTTTAATCATTCAACTTGATTTTTTATTATGAGTCAAAAGTGTTTCAACTGATTTTCTTTTGCTTCGATTAATTAAAATGTGCTGAAACTGAATGAAGACAGTCATTGACCTCGAGACTGAGGTTACAGTACATAAACCGTCTTCTAGTCTGGCTCCGAGGATGTACTCTGCTGGAATAATGGGGTGAAATAGTCTCTGAACAGTGGCTGTCACTATGTGCATGTTACTACACGAAAAACAACAACCTCCGAGGTATAACTACACAGTGAAAATGACAAGTTTTGAATAAGACACGTGTATGTAGATGTGCTGTTTTCTTTTGTGGGGATACATGCTGATGTTCCTCAAAAAAACAAAACACTATTTTGCAAAGGCGTTGTGATGCATCCTACACTTAGCACCAAACAAAATGAGAGTGACTCATTTTAAGAAATACAAATTAACTAAATACACCAGAGTTTTTACTAGTTGTCCAGAACGGATGATGAATGGAATGGTGCCAGAACTATCTCAGTGCTGGCATGGCATTGACAACATGTAGGCTATACATAGGTCTGTCTGTATGAGACTAGCCATCTTCTACTGTCAGTCTCTCAGTGTAGAAGGCACATCAGATACCAGATGACAGCTGCAATGCAAGGCAATGTATTTTATGTATGATGCATAAATCTTTGTAACTTTCATACAACTTCACCATTTGAAAAATACATTCAACAAGTTGCTGGTACATGTACATATCTGCAGCCGTCAATAACATATGTTGGCCTACAAATGCATTATGTTTATGGAAGGAAAGAAGACTCAACTCAACCTGTAAGACAACTTATCAGAGCCTGTTTGGCAGCATTTAACCAGACTAGTTGTCTTGTTTACAGATCATGGGTGAACAAACTCATCCAAACAGCTCAGTGGAAACAAGAGGAAAATATTGCTAACAGATAATCAGATAATCATTTAAACAGGAAAACATGTGAGGTAATTGCAATGGCTCAAACACTAAGGCAGCTGTGTACAATGTGACAGGTCCCTGAGGATAGAGATGCCTGTATAGTTACAGGTAACATAATGAGCCAGAGAAGGACAGCTGTGCAGACAGGTAACAGGTCACAGGGGAATCAGCTGATGGGAAGCAGGTGTGTTATAGCAAGAAACATGATAAAGAGACCAAAGTGAGGTTCGCCAAAGACAAATGGACAGAAGCCTAAACTGATAACAAGATGGGCTTCTCTTTGGTATCTTCTCACTTTAAGGAAACAATTACACTGGACCAACTGCTCTGTTTATCCCCCACAGACACTGTTCACTTTAGAAGGCTCTCTAGATTAAACCTTTATCTGACTAGTGACTATTTTTAGTATTTTCTGCACACATTACAAGACAGTGACAGCAACAGTTACAGTGAGGACAGTGAGTCAACAATCTCAGTTCCAATGTGGTCTACAGGGTCTGTACAGTCCACCTCTGCATGAACAGTGAAAGTAACTGTTTTGTTTTTGTTACAGTAGGTACCATAAAGTAATGGTATTAATGTAGTAATGATGTTCAAAGGGATCATGTGGATGTGACAGGTGTCTGGATCAGCACTTATGTTGTAATGTTCCAAAAGTGATATTCGAATGTACTAAAACAAAGGTTTTCAACAGGGGGAGGCATATGGGTTGGGTCGTGAGTGACATTGTCATTTCCTACATGCGGGTGCGTTAGCAACTACTTGAACTACATAATAGTATAAATCACTCAGCACATACTTTACCTGGGGAAGGGGGCATATCGTCCAGCACATTATCCTCCTCATTTCCACCCCCCCCACCCCATTCCCCCAGTTGCAAATTTGTTTTAGGGGGTCAGCAGGTAGTCAGTGATAAGGTGAAGGGAGCTCGCTTTCACTTTCTCACAGCTTTATCTACAGAGCTATAACACTCCACATCCTCCACATACAGGTCGGTCACACCCACAATATTTTTGGGCATGGAGGGTTATGATAGTAGAGTCATGATGCCGTTACTGGTGTGTGGCTCAAAAAATGTTGAGAAACACATTTTGTCTGTTTTATTTGTATGTTTTATACTTGTTGGATTTTTATTCTTTTTTTTGCCACATATGTGCAAGAAACCAAATATGGTAACTTGGTAATACAAAAGTAATACAATCTTGTTATGGTTATGGTTGACATTTTGAATATTAGAGCATTTTTAGGCTTGTCCTATAAAGGGTTAAACTCTTTTCATCCTACAAACAATATGCTCTAATATTTCCCTAGCTTTGAGGAACGAGAAAACAATGACTTTGATGAAACTCGCTGATGTCTCAGCAGACTCTGATGCCACAGAGGGAGATATGAGGAGGATCCCAGCTAAGCCCACAAATGTTTGGACAACTGTCACGACTGTCCACAGGGAACAAGAGGAACACACAATCCAGCTGTGATGGAAACAAGATAGAAATAAATAAAAACATGACTAATGACTTCTCAGTGTCATCAGCAGTGACTGGAATTAGAAGAATTTAGAAGATAGGTGGATATTACATCAAAATCATATTATACCAATTACCATGTATATTACATACATAAAGACATGTACTTCCTAAAGAAATATTAAATAAAAGGCCTTTTTAGTTCATCGGGGTATGATCCCGATAAGTAATTGTGTACTTCCTGAATCTTCTCAGAAAAAGACAGTGCACTACGGCTTGATGGCCCCGCTTTGGATCCTGCTGAAATAAGACAGCACTAGAGCCATTTTGTTTCACTTATTACTTAATCAATCTGGGGACAAAATATTCTTTAATCCATGAAGAATTTATAAAAAAGGTAAACAAAACAGCACTCATGTCATTTCCTGCAGTGTTTGAATATATGTGTGTTAACCCTGATAACAGATAAACCTACCTGCACATTCCAAACACTGAGGCTACATAGGCCTTCACTGTGTTTCAACCTTACCTAATAGTTTTTCTTTCTGTCACTGGTGCAGCCTCTATATGGGTGCAACCCCCCCCCCCCCCCCACATTCATTTCCAAGTTTCACATCTTTACTCCAATACAAATAATGATGGGATAGGTGGTTATGTGATTAGGAAAAATGACATACTATTCTATTCATTCTATTTGGCCTTAAAACACAGATGTCTGTTTCTGCCATGTAGGACATTTTATCATTCAAACTGGTGAGGTTTTGTGAAAAAGTTGAAAGAAAAAGAACTGAAACCATTTTGGTTACTTTCAAAACCAAATGTTGAGTATATTAAATCAAGATCAGTAATGCAACTGTTGAGAAGGAGGAGAGTTCATGCTCCAAACCTGTTGCATTGACATGAGTCTTAGTGTATCGGTGTATTTTGCTGACCTCTTTTTGTGGTTTTTACTATTTGTTGCATCATGTGGCCGCTGGAAGACCTAATAATAAGCTGAAGTGGATTTTCACCAATATTGTTTGATGTATTGGCTTTATAAAAGTCATAATTCTGTTCAGCGTATCTTGACCGAGCTCAACGATGGAACATGCCAACCTATCATGTTGACCAAATGTATGTATTAAATTTATCCATTTTATTTATTCACTCATTTTCCAAGTTGTTTAATTCTCAGGAAGGTCACAGAGGTGCTGGAGCCAATCCCAGCTACCAACAGGCGAAGGTGTGATACTCTGTTGATGTTTTTCCAGTTCATCAGCTGATATACAGACTAACAACCATTCACTCACCTTCACACCAGTGGGTGACTAAGACTGGCTATGTAATCTGTTAAGGTGCATGTCTTTGGAAGCTGTAGTCAAAATGCAGAGAGAACTTTTGCCATGATGGGGAGAACATGTACACAGAAATAATCCAGCACACTCAATGCCAGCCGGCGCTGGGATCGAACCCAGGAGCTTCTTACTGTGAGGCAACGGCCCAAAATAAAAGGCAAATGACCCAAACAGAATGAGAGTCCATATCGCAGTTACATCCCAGTCGTCGGTTTGGTGGATGGAGTAGTTTCCAACAGTACTCACATCCATGCTTCTAACATGAACAGATCAAGTTACTATGAGTCTCTGCTGTTGAACCCTCATCCCTATTTGCAGTGTTTTTAAGTATATTATCACAAAAATAAGGCAACTTGTCCTGCCACTGATAAAATGTGACACCTCAGCATGTGAAGTTAATACCCCCAAGTGGTTTGTCCTTACTAGTGAACAGTCTATTCTATCTCACAGATGAAATCCCACAGAGTAGCTTTCACTTCAAGCATCAGAAAAAAGTGAAAAGTAATTCTTTACATTCAAGGATAAAAAGTCCGTATCATGACTGACAAGTCAGTACGGACCAGTAACTGTCATTTCTGTTTTAATCCTTTGATAATGTACTTTGTTTTTTGTGATCAACTGTCAAAAACATTACAAGCTGCACATTTAATAAAAAAAATGTATATTTGTTAGCCTGGCCCACACCACCAGTGTATTCATTACTAAGAAAATGACCTGGAATGGGGGGGCTTGAATCCAAATATGAAGGTGGGACTAACAGGCGCAGAGTAAACCAATCACAGATAAGATGGATGTGATTATTTTGTTGAGAAACTTAAGAATATAGGGTGTAACCTGAAATTCAATCCTTATTTTTTTTAATCAAACAACTGACAACAGTTTTAGAGAGATTTTGGATTTGGAACTGACTTCGACATGCGACAAAAAGAAGACTGCGCGTATGACCCCCCCCAAGACTTGGGATTGGCCCACTATAGAATAGATCAGGCATAATCCACAGTGAATGGAGCAGTTCCGGGCTGCTTTCTCAGTATTGAATATAGAGAAAACAAGATAGCTGGCCAGGCTAGGAGAAGTGAAATAAGCAAAAAAAAAAAGTACAGAAATTTATTTGTATTGCACAATTACATTGCACACAGGATGGCTGGCTAGGCTACATATTTGTCACACACCTAGTTAACATTTAGAAATCATATTTCGCTTTGAGATTATTGTAACTGAAACAATCATGACTTTGTACAAGTTAACCTTCTGTCTGTTTGAGATCCTAGCAGGGTGTTAAGGTCCACAAACCAGCTCCTGCTGGAAGTCCTCAGAACCAGGTACAAACACTGGGGTGATTGTGCTTTCTCAGTTATTGAGTCCAGATTATGGAATAAACTTGCCCCTGACATGCACACCATCACTGACTTTGGTGTTTTTAAAGTGTGGCTTAAAACCTATTTATTCAGACTGACTTTTAATGCTCAGTAATGCAGTGACATTTTTATTCTATTTTAATTTAATTTTTATGTGATTGTTTGTCTTGACATGTGTCTTGCTATTGTTCTCTTTTAATTGTTTTATTCTAATGTTTGATTTCTACTTTGGTCACCATGAATGTTGTGAAGGGCTTTATAAATAAATGTTGACTGATTGATTGATTAACCGTAACCAGACTGTATTTCTTTACAAAGATGCAGCGTGGTCCCATTTACATATATCAATTCCTGCATGTATTCACTGCATGTAGATATCAGTTCACTATCCTGTGGCTTTGTTGCTGAGTTAGTGTCTTCCCTTTTGTCTTCCTGCTTGTTAAGCGTGCAGAAACAAAGAGACGCAGACAGAGACAGACAGACTGAAAGAAATATATGCAGCAAAATGCTGAGCTCTGCTTTCTCCTGCTTGTAACCTCCTCTACTGTTAGTTGCTAATTGTCAAACTTATTTTTATAGGCTGAAACACTATGTTATTCTCTGAGAAAAATGCAAATATCTGCCAAATGGCCACTATGACAGATGTCAGTGATGTCTGTCAGACATATGGTCCCGAGGCTAATGTACTGCAATAACTGCTGTACACTTTTGCAGTTCTAAGGTATCAGAAAATAATGTACAAAACAAATACAAGACTATATTTGTAATTCTCTTGAGGTGAGCTTTTGGATGAATGAACGGATTACATGCAAATAGTCCCTTGTCTTTACTTTTTGGTCTTGGCAGCCAATAGTGCACAAATGGAACATGGAAAATGCAGAGCTGTCAAACACAGCCGGAGCTGTCGAAGCTGCACCTCCTACTGTAACCACATCACTGAATCATTTTCAACCACTCTCACAGCTCTGCACCATTATGTGTACAACAGTCCAATCTGCATATTCCCAAGTGTGCAGTAAAGGCCATTAAAAGTTTGAGAAATCGAATAATTTGATCTGTAGATAAGTGGGAGTAGAGATTGTGGGAAGGACAGACAAAGCATTTGCTAATAAAAAAAAAAAAACAGCAATTAATTTCAGACATGAAAGCATAGTCTCTGAAAAGTGGCCACATACCACTGTGCAAGCTTGACTGTAAAGTAATGTGTGAGAGATGCTAAAAATAGCTACAGAGGCACATGCTATTCTCTGTAGCCAGAGAGAATTGGATTAAATAGAATTAGATATTAGATATTACACTCTCCATCTTGCTTTTTGAATTTCATTATCAGCTGGTTATGCACAAAATCTGTGTACTTCTAGATTTTCATCTTGGACTCATTTAGACTGGTGGCGCCTTAACAGTAGCTCAGCTATACACCATGTGCATGATTATACAATATCCAATTGTACTACTAGATAATATATACTATACTGTTATATAATCTGCTGTGCTCTTACTTCTGTGATTTGTTATGATCTGCGAGTCTATCATGTAGCAAGATCTAAAAATAAAAAAAGAGAGATGGAAACTTGAAGAGAATAAATTTGCACAAAAACCAATTGTTCTCTTGTCTTCTCACACTGCAATATTATTTCTTTTAGAAGAGACTGAAGAGAGAATCAGAAATCTTGCAGTACATATCTGTTGGCTTATTGTGAGCATGTGATGAGTAGTAAAAGGACCCCAATGCAGTACGCTGGACACATGTACAGTTTTAACAGTTTTTAATGACACAACCCAGTCAATACAGTGCAGAGATTCAACAAAGTCTTTAAAGTTCACCAGGTTGGGGTAATGAGTCCAGTAGGGACGGAGGTCCAGACAGGACAAGGCAAACAGCTGAATCGAGGAGGGGCGAGGGGGTTGGGAGCCAGGTAATCCAGTCAGGTTTAATAGGGAGAGACGAGGGGCTTGGTCAGAGACAGCAGGCAAGTCGTGTACCAGGGGCGATGATGAGGAGGCGAGGATCGGGAACAAAGATGAGTAGATAACCAGGCGGCAGACAGGCAAACAGGTCAGGGACGGAACAGGTAGGTACACAGGAGAGCAGACAGGAATAAACAATGGATGCTTGAGCAAGGCATCAAAACGATCTGGCAATGAGGAGCAGAAAGAGGGCTCTTAAATAGTGTATTAATGAGTGAGTGGAAACCGGTGAGTCTGACAGCTGTCAATCAGGCTGACGAATGGGCGTGGCTGAGGGAGAAAAAGTCTGGGTGAGAGGTATTAATGAGTAGGAACCAGAAAAGAGGCACAGGTAAAAAGAGAGAGAGAAGATAGGAGATGTGACAGAGCAAAAGGAATAGACTTTGGTGCTTACACCCGGACAGGAAGATCAGCCTGTGAAGTGATTGTATAAATTTGGTGTTACAGTCCCATCCCCTTGCACAAAGTTTTGTAAAAGTTGCAGTAGTATATATACTGTACATACTAATATATTTCAAATTCACAGTTAATATGTGGTTGGATACAAGAGGAATATGAGACATTTGGATGCGTTTTGGTTCCATCTAATACCCTCTACATGACAAATTAAAAGCTGCGTTATTTGCTATGCTGGAAAATGAGGACAAACTCCAAGGTTTGTGCAGATAGATAAAATCCTCCGAATGTGATTATTAACAACCATGGCTGCAGTTGTCAAACATTGCTAAGACAGGTAGCTGAAACAATCTCATAGCTAAAAGTACACTTTTGATATTGTGCACACACAGCACATTTGAAAAAGTGTCCCAAGGTTGATTATGTTACTGTCATATTGTGTGTTATGTAACAGAACCACCCTTCTCTGACCTACCAATAGGGCTGGACAGCTTCACAATAGGAGTGTGACAAAATATCGATATGGCGCTATATCGCGATATTTAATCTTAAGATCTCTCGCCATGTGTCGATTTTTTAAAAGGCTATTGTTATTCAAATTTAGCCGCTATAAACGTCTTTTCCTTTCCCCTCTCTTCCTCCTCAGTGAGTGGAGTCAGTGTTTTACATGTCCTCCAGGGGGCGCTCCACATGCGAGTGGCTGAAAATTGTGCAGAGGTCACAGAAGAAGAAGAACATACGACGGCGCTAATGTCTGTGCTAATATATTAGCAGTGAAGTTACACAAAAAGATTGATGTGTTCTATTGTAGTGAACCATTAGCTCTTGCTGTTAGGATGGTTTCTAGTTGGACCTGTTCAGGACAGATGTGATACTGATGGTTTAAGGATGTGTGTGTGGACGTAGGAGGCACACAAGGGAGGGGCCGGTTCTCTGTCCCCGTATGGCCGACAGTTACCTGTTTGTAAATAAAGTGGCGGCTTTATTTATAAACTCAGTCATAACCGTGTTAGTAATTAAAGTGGGTGCTTGCTGGAAAACTAATCGCTCCGTCTTTTTATATCCAGCTAGATGTTACTATATGTTGACATTGTCCACTGTTATCATGTTATTAAAAGCCATTTGATGGAAGGTAAAGTCCACCTATTTAACCCTCATTGACTGTATTTGAGCGTCATTCAGATTTGACAGGAGGTTATAACGGCATGTGGGACATAAAAGTTTATGTGTATAGATGACACACTTATTTACCGTGGTGTGTACATGCGAGTCATGCTATCACGTTGTTTAAAATAGTGTCACTTTTTCAGACACCTAAAAAAAATCCTGTTTACAGTTATGTTGAATTAAAACAGTGTCATTGTTTATGTACTCTGGTAAAATAATAATAAAAATGTAAACTGACATTTTTTTTTCCCCCTTTGTTTTTGTTTCATCCCTATAACACAAACATATATCATAGGTTTTTAAGAGCAATATATTGATAATGGCAGTATCGCAATATTGAGATATGTATGTGCACTGTGAGCCATGTATCGCGTATCGTATTGTGAGGTACCCTGAGATTCCCAGCCCTACTTCATATTATATCAGGGTTGATTTTAATTTGTCATATGATCTGCTTTTCACAACACAGTCTGAAAACTTGCAATGTCTGGGTTCTAATAAACTTGCCTTTCATCAGAGGTGAGTAAAAATGGGGGAATCAGATCATGGATTGTGATTCTACTACAGGAAATCATTGTATGATCATTTGGTTCCAAGGATTTTTGGAGTGAAATCATGGTTTAACCGCAATCTTGAGTATCATGCCACTGATGTATTGCAATTTATAAGAGACTGAGGGACGGACACTATTGTGCTTTTAATACATTAATAAATAAGATAAAATATAACATTTATTCTCAAGAGGTTCTTATTCTCTAAGTATTTTCCAAAGGACTTGTACTGCAGCTGGAGGAACTTAAGTACAGAAGTTCCCTTATCAACCGTCCCTGTAGGTATCATGGGCGCAAATAATTGTTTTGTTGTAATTGCTTTCATTGTGTTGATGTTGGAGTTGTGAACCACATGGGGATTCACCATGGCAGCTCCAAACAGGAGAAGAAAGTTCATATTACTCGGGGACTGAGGGAGACTCCCCTACCTGCCCATCATCTCTACCTGTGTGATTGGCAGTCCATGTGATGCTCGGGGACTGAGAAGTGTTGCTCTGCTTGCCTCAGGTGGCAGCCTCCCTGAGAGCGAGGTTAACACCTGCTAAACCCACTGAGACCTGTGGGAGGTTACACCTATAAAAAGGATTTAGGTGGGAGATAAAAAACGATAAACACGCGTCTGCACACATACAGCTGCTGGCACCACACTATACAATCACGAATAAAATAAACATGCATTAATTGTAACTTTTGCTGTGTTTTCAGAAGAAAAAATGTTAGCAATGTATAATACGAATAGACCAGTGGTGGCTGCTGGTCTTTAAAACAGCAAGCTCATCTTATGGTTCCATCATAAAACTTGTTGTATTATAGCAAAGCAGTTAAAAATAAAAGAATCACTTAAATGAGGCTGTTATGCTTCATCTATACCATAAAACCACAGACACACACACTTCCAGGTGTATGACTTAACTCTTTTGCTCCTCAGCTGATGTAGAGCATGTTGTTTCACCAAAGGGGCAGCCGTGGCTCTGGGGGTAAAGTGGGTCATCCAATAACCTAAGGGTTGGCAGTTTGAATCCCGCTCTGTTCTTGTCATATGCCATTGTGTCCTGCTACTCACACTGGTGTATGAATGAATGTTTGGTGGGGGTCAGAGGGGCCATAAGCACAGATTGGCAGCTGTGGTTACAGATGTTTACCACCACCAGAGTAAGGATGTGTGAGTGAATGAAGAATGGATCCATTGTACACACTTTGAGTATGTGTTAATAGAAATGCGCTACTGTATTTTTTGGACTATAAGTCCCACTTTTTTTTCATAGTTTGTATAGTCCTGCCATTTATACTCCAGTGCAACTTATATATGTTAAAATATATAATTTTATAAAGGCTCTGTTAGGACAATTGGGAGTCAGTGGTGTTTTTCCAAGACAAAGACTACGCTTCATATAAGCACTAGCGACAACTGTCATAAGGGCAGGACGTGCATTAGTATTGGAGCTAATGAATCAACAGCGGATCTTTACAAGTCTGTGTTTCTTTTTTCAAGGCAACAACTTGCAGGATGCAAAGTGATGAGGTCATGTATGTGAGTGAGTGAATGTTAAGGACATGAAGTACACAGCGGTGTTGTCGGGCTTATTACTAGTGTTAGCTGACGAAGCTAGGAGAGAGACAATGGAGCTAAGGGAACTCAGTGGTTTATCAAAGAACCAATTGTGACAGGGACATGACACACAGGCAGTCAGACAACTACCGACCAGATTATGGAACTTACAGACCTGCACAGGAGCAACGACAGGTGGATCAGCGGAGTGGTGAAATGGTCAGTAAGTATGCTAATATTAGCTCCCTTCAGACAAAGTGCAGGAAAAGTAACTGTCATGCTAGAAAGAGGAAATAAGGTAGCCTGGCTCCCACATACAATTACCCAGTACACCACAGGCAGAAAAACCAGTAAAACACTAT
>JAPTGZ010000018.1:42746425-42756619 GCA_029814645.1 Fowleria isostigma
CTGGAGGACAAAAGAGTGTGTGTGTTTGTGTATGTGTGTTAGTCCAGTCATTGTATGTGTTTGTGTGAGACCAATCTAAAAAAAATAATAATTTTTTCTTCAGTTTTCTCCGTTTTAATATAATCACCTAAAAACTCTAAATAATCAGTAAATTAAATATAAGAAAATATCTGATTTTTACTGAAAAATGCTAAATGTAAATGATAATATTATAACTAATAGTGATAAATCAATTAGGAAAGGTTTACTGTAGGGAAGTCACCACTAAAAATCTTGGTTAAAGATAAATGTATATTTTACTAACTGACAGACACAGAAAACCAATAATTAGTTAGTAGTGATTTATGAATGTATCTATGGAAACCAGTGGTGAAAAAAAACAGGATTAGGACAAAAACCAGTGTTTCAATCAAGAGAGCAAGAGGTCAAGTGGCAATGTACAATTTAATCACAGTATGCAAATGTAAAACTGAGAGATTCCCACTTCACCCTTTAGTAAAATTAATGTTTTAATGGCTTATAAACCATAAACAAGTGTAAACCATCAACAAGAAACAATGAGTCCTGTTCCTACCAGAAACTGCACTATCTATAAAAATCACAACGCAGAAAATAAATGAGGGTGCTCTGTAGGTCTGTATCTAAAACACCACACTGTCACATCTAGTGCAGACATAATACCTGCTCCCTGAGCTGTGATCATCACTCCCAAAAGCCTCCTAAAAAATCTAAATTCTATAACTGATCACATAAACTGTGTGCAAGACACCAACCACTTAGAGTTAAAACTGAGCATAAGAGAAGAGCTTACATCATCCCAAGTCTGTACTCTGGTTTAACACATAAAGACCCAAACAACCACCGGAGACCAAAACCACATCACATTATAGACAATGTTTAATAACTTCTGATCCATTAATCCTTTTAATCCATGTAAATAGTTGATGTAAAATACAGGTTGTAATTAATTAAATATGGTAACGGTGTTTCCACTGTAACTATGGAGCCTCTGAATGTCCAAATGGGTCTGTAGTTACAGTGGAAACACCGTCATCTTCTCCAATATTCACCATTAAAACCCACTGATCACTGACAGAGGATGAACACACACTTGGTTTATGTTCAATTCATGATATATTTGCTAAAAAAGTTACTTTTTCTTTATTTGTTTCTGATATTATGACAATTAGCTGAACTTCTATAAAAATCTACATGGTAATTAAATTACCATGTTACCATTAAATTTAATCTGGGAAAATACCAATTTTTTTTATTAAAGAAATGCAAAATACAAAGGATAATATCATAATAAACAATAATAAATCACTTAAGAAAGGTTAAATAGAGAGAAAATTTTATTTGGGAACTGTCACAAAAGTAGCGCTGGGTCTTTATGGGTTAACGTCCTTTTCTAGGACAGATGCTACTATCCATCAGTCTGCCCACGACTCCAGGGTGTTTGGGTGTTTATGACATATCAATACTGAAAGTGAAGAGAAGTCTCCCTCCGGATCTAAGGGCAAAAACTCATCACACCATTCATTTTTCCGATGAATATCCTTTGCTTGACTAAATATGAAAAGTCTTGCAGATGTCTGTATTTTTTTTTGCTGCTCTTTCCGTAATTGCTTTTTCGTCTTAATAGAAAGCCCTCCAGTACTCCTTTGTATAAAAGCAGCTTCACAAAGAATAATTATTTGTAATATTTTAGAGGTTGGATCACATCACCATCTAATTGATACTATAAATTCTCTAATTCCTCGTGATCTCGTAATCCTCATTTCTTATTGTTGCCGAACACACTAAAAACGACGAGGAGGCAGGACTGCTGTTGAAAGAACAGAGTCAACGATAATGTCAAGTGTTCATTCTTTACAACTGAACCGGCTTTCCTTTCTGGTTAACACCCACTGTCTTCATGGATTCCTAACCTTAAACAAAGGGTTAGGTTTAGAGGTCGACTTATAAATGGACTAAATTCACATGTTAGACTCCATGTGAACATCATCTACACTCCGTTTTAATGTTACTGTTACACATTCAATTTCATCAGTTATATAACAAGAAAAAGGTCCATTAATTTGCATCAGTGGGACGTTTTATGAACCATATATATACATTTATAAGGGCAGAACTTTGGTCAGATTGTGGCCAATCAATGTTTGCCTTCTTGACCAGAATTTGCACTTATATGTTTTACAGTTTAACATTTTAGTTTGTTATTCAGTTCTACACTTAGTGATGTATTTATCAATTTATTGCTTTGACTCTGATATATAAAGTAAGACTTGTATGTTAAAAGCTGTTGTTCCTTGCAAACAGTGTTCAATTTTCTTCTGAGAGGGTGATATTTATTCATTAATCATCTTATGGCTTTTCCTCCTCTAAACACTATTTGTCCACCAATTCATTAAAGGTGAAAATGTGAAACTGGTGGATTTTAAGAGGTTGTCATACATTATAGTCATACGTTGACAAAGAAGGAATAATGGTGGAAAATTGTAATAAAATTAGGGGTGTTTATTTTTCTCGTGCCTGTTATTATAGACTAGCAATCACTGACAATACTAGTTTTATTTTAAGTGCTATTACACCTTTCTGTTTGCAAGAACTTAAAAGTAAGGATGTCTGGAAGGCATGGATGATGTTGGTAAGGAATATGTTCCCAGTATCCTTATGAAAAGTCCAAATGAATCTACCAGACATATTCTCCCTCACATTCCAGTCATACATAGTCATTATACATGTAAATAAAAGAGCCCATTCCTGGACCACTGTTGGATAAACATAAGCCAATGCAGGTCATCAAGTAGATCATAGCCAGATAAATTCCACAGAATTAGTCCTCATCTGATACTGATAAGATTCTACTATTGGTGTCTAATTTTAATTGAAATATGGGTTCAAAAACGCATGGAGCGTGTATGTTTATTCGTCTGTGCAATCAGTGAAATAACTGTTGCATAGAAGCTGTTAGTATTCAGGAATATGCTGCATTAGTATACTAGTGTATTTTAAATCTTGCATTAATCAGGAACAAATCCATCAAGACCTGTACCTTTGGAAAACAACCACACCCCCCCGGCTGTCTGGGTGCACAATCAAGCATGTGATTGCACACTGTCAGGGTGAAGCCTTGCATTGAAATGAAACTGAATGTCAGCATACACTTATACTTGGTCACCACTCCTGTGATGACATTTCAGTATCATCTACCTGTCGCTCAACTTGCTACATCTACTCCCTTTGCCTTATTTCAGTTAAGTAGAGGCCAAAAAAACCCTGAAATATGTTACTATAAAATCAGTCGTTATTTAGAGAGTATGGCAAGTTTGACTAATTAAGGCCACAAAAGCTGGTTTGTTCATATCTCTCATCTCTGAGAGGAGATTGTGTGGCCAAGCTTGAGTACTGAAGTGAAATTACAGCTTAAAAATATAATGATTATTTCTGTTACTATGGCGGCTCAAAACAGCAGCACACAGGACTTCAATTAAACCATGATTGTGAGGTTAAAATGTCAAGTCTACTTTAATTAAAATTTGTTTACATCCTCACATATCCATTTGGTAATTTAAGCCTCTTTTAAATACTGCCTTTCATGCGAGGGAGGCTTGTTTCTTGGAGTTCATGTGTGCAGGCAGACATCCAGGTTGACCAAAAGAAAGATACCAAAGCACATGTGTGATGGTACTAAAGGAAAAATAGCATTAAATGTTGAAATACTACTTAAAAATACATTTTTGGGTGTGTATAGATGTAATAAGTTTACCCTCTAAAACAGGGTCTCAAATATGAGGCCTGGGGGGCCAAACTCGGCCCACCCAAAGGTCTAATCTGGCCCACAGTATGAATTAGCAAAGTGCAAAAATTACCCTGAAGATATTAACAATAAAGGTTGTTGAACTCATTTTAGTTCAGGTTCCACATTTGGATCAATTTGATCTAAAGTCAAATAATAGCATAATAACCTATAAATAGTGTCAACTCTATTTTTTAAGGTGCTGGGTTCAAGTGGACTAGGTTTGCTCTTTTGAAACAAAACTAGTCCAGTTGAACCTCGAAGAACAATGACCTGGACAAATGAGAAATGTGTGTGAACGGTACTGATTATTGTGCATGTGTATGAAGTGCGACCATACATGAAGTGCATAAGCTTGAAATAAACTAAATAAACAAAACTTAACAAAACTATTTTATATCCAAAGTCCAGATTTTTATCAATATTATACCCATTACTTAATGTTTGTGCAATATTGTGTGTAATACATATGTATAAATGATAAAATGAGACGTAATATTGTTAAAACTGCACTTATTTACCTAAATAAATTTCAATTTTTTTCAGGTTTTTAGCATGTTTTTTGTGAAAAGATAGTCAGTAAATGTAAATATTTTTACAATTTAATGTTTTTTATCACACTAAAACAAAGAGAAAAAGTTGTAATTATCTATGTTATGATGCATTACTTTATTTTCCCGCCCACTTGAGACTGAATTGGGCTGAATGCAGCCTCTAGAAGAAATCAGTTTGAGACCCTGCTCTAAAAGCTATTTTATACACAAATAAATGCACAATAGTTGAAAGAAAAGCCTCAGCTAATTTGCAAGAAAGTTTAATTTTCTTTGTCATTCTTATCATTAGATTAAACCAAGTAACTGAAAAGAAATGGAGTCACTTATTAATACTAAATTCACTTTCTGCTTTAGGAGCAATAATAACTGTAGGGAGTTAAAACATTGATGTAGAAGCAATAAAATCCAGAAGGCCAAACAAACATGATTTCTTTTCTTAATTACTCTCTACTTTTATAACACTATACAAGATATATCCAATTGCATCATGCAATTTTATTTAACTTGCTATAAATGTTAAAAGCCTGTCATATTAACAAAGTGCTCTTCTTCACCTCATATCCGCTGCATGGACTGAACGGTGCTTTTGGTTTTACCGATGGCTCTGACCTATAAAAAGTCATCTTAAAATCCTGACTTTTTCATTGCGCAAAGAAAAATCTCCTCTCTGGAGTGCAGCGAGGTCTGAACTTTTGGAAAAGTAGATGTAATTCAGCCACTGTTGGACATAAAAACTGGGATGGAAAGTGGGTTCAGCTCCATTACAGGTACTCCATGTCTCTAAACGGGTACTCACCTTCATCACTGCATCCAGGCCCCATGCAAGGCTCAAAATCCTGGGTGTGTGGACAGGGCACACTCAGGTCCAGCTGGGCCTTGAGCATCCTCTGCCTCATCCTCTTGCCCTTCTCACACGTGGCTGAACTGCAGGCCGACCATGGAGACCAGTTGGAGTAGATACAAGTCTCTGGCGTGTCATCTGTAAGACATAAAATACAATAAACCAGTACCCTGCCCCTGTTAATTGTACTTGTCATGTTGAAGAAGAGTGATGAAGAGATAAGGGAGCATGATTCAGACCTTCCTCTTTCTCCTCCTGGGCAATATCTGCTACAATGTCATCGACATTGTCTGGAACGATGTTGCACTGCTCGCCCTGTGGTCAGACACATGATGAAGTTACATCAGTAGGTGTGTGCGCTCTGTCACTTTGAGTTTCTGGTTTTTGGTTTTTTTTTTACATCCTTCTACTTGATTTAGACGGGGGTTGTTACTTTTATAGACACTTAATACATAGGAAAAGAATGTGCTATAAAAAAGAAATGTATGTACAGTCACAGAAAAAATTAATAGTAGACCATCAAAAATCATCAAAAACAATAGTTATGTAATCAAGTACTAATTTCTGTGTGTATCATGTGACCAACACAGACAAAAGAAAACATGTAACAAGTGCCTAAAAGCATTGTTGTTGTCAGTACAATGCCATAGATATTGATGTAAGAACTGATGTGATTTTGGTTATTATCAAGAAAACCATGGGACGTGGATCGATATCAGCTCTGAAATTCAACTCTTATGAGCTATTTTTGTTGTTATCATGATATTTGTCCAAATAAATGTTACCTTTAGTTGTAGCAGGCATTAAAATGAACAAGAAATTGAAGAAAACATATGGTGGTCTGATAATTTTTTCCCTCAACTATATTTGACTTAGTGTGAGCAGGTGTGTGTTCCTTGTACCTCAAATCACAGAATGAAGCAGAGAATCCACCAAAATTCCCGCAGCTGCCTCTAGGTGCCACTAAATAACTGCTAACCTCACTGGTTTGCAGCCAGATCCCATGAACACATTTTACTGAGATATTATGTATTTATTACCAGTGTTCAACACTGGGGGATTGGTTAAAATATTACCTTGACAGTGAGGGTTTTCCCAGGTTTTTGGCTGTGGTGTGTAGGTGCTGTGATTGGGGTAGGTTGACTGTGTAGGATTCAGTATCCCCCCATGAATCTGATGTTATTTGTCTAAAAACGGCATATCAGTTGTCACATTGTTTTAGAATCTGACAGTGTTTTTGTTTAACTGAAGGATAAGATGCATGAGTGGGAGGATTCAGAGTTCTCCCATAAGATCATGTAAAGTTTGTCAATAAAAATATACAATTTTGCACCTGTGTTATTACTATATCTTAGTCCAAAAATGAAAAAAGCTAGAGAACTACTGCCAACGTATTAGTTGGATGATCTGCTTCAGCTGTGTAATGTTAGAGGAAACCCAGTGCTAAGACAGTACTGCTTTAAAGACAATACTAAATATCCTCCTGAGACTCAGGAAAGCACAAGTTTTAGCTTTTTTTACATTTAATAATTGCCTTTATTGGAAACAGCACAATGCAACAGTTTTTTATGGACTGTCCTTTGCAGTGGACAGTGTTTTGTTTAGTTTTTTCAATAAAGCTGTGACACTCTCGTCCCCTACAGAGGACAAAAATGCATTGCTGGGTCTCAGGAGGATATAGACTTCCATTTTTGTACAGTTCTGTCAATAACTTAAAACTGAGATTGTCTGACATACCATATTACACGTTGAGCATTGATTCATCAGTGTAATAGTCAACAAGCATCCAGAAAAATTACACTGTATCTGGAAAACAGAAACAGACAGACCTTCCTGGCTATTCTCTCCACCACCACTCTAGCCACAGGAGTGATAGCGCCCCCCTCAGGATCATAAAAAGGGCTTTGTGGATGATCCAGACTGGTTAAAGGACGGATCTTGTCCTGGGGCGCTGAGGGCTTGTTGGGAGACTAAAAGTAGCACACAGACAAGACAGACACAGAAAAAAAAACAAAACAAAACTGTGAATCTTTGGGATTTCAAAAATAACACACTGTCAGGATTTGTTTGAAAAATACATTTGCACAAGTAAAAAAAAGGGGGGGAAAAAGCACAAAGTCACTCAAAGTTACACAAATCATGAGTCACACAGAGGACAAGTCACAAAGTCAAAAAGCAGCTGTGGAGGAGCAATGTAGTTTATATGGGAGATGCTCTTAATTGTCAACAGTAAAGGTCTGCCAGCATGGGGTTGATAGAACTACCACTGCCAGAGGCTGTCTAGAGGCACAAGACCAGCTCATCCTTCACTCCCTACCGAGGCCACTCAGGAAAAACAGGGAAAAGCACTGGTGTTTGTGTCTGCCAGAGTGGGGGAGATGGGATAATGAATGGACACTAATTAAAAGATACTGTAAAAGGTCTCATTATTCTGTTACAGGCCTGTGCCTTTAACTGCTTTGTCGACACCTACTGTTTCATTAGCCTCGACTGCACAAAGCATTCTTTGATCGAGGTTTACTTTTGTGGATCGCTCAGCAAAGTTAAAAGTTCGCATTCTCAGGTGATAAAATCAGAGTTCTTGATTCTTATGTAAAACAGTGCAAGAAAACAGTGATACACTGAAGCATCACAGTATTATGTTTAGTGATACTCTACTGATTGGTTTTTGATTGCTAGGTTATGTAGAAATATTTGTTTCAGTGAGTGGTTTATTTTTATCTTTTTTATGTTGTGTGTAAAAGCCCACACCGCTAGATAGCAGTGTTGTAACCTTTTCCATGCACATGGTGCACATGGTTGCATGTTCTTTATGACAGTCTTCTTAAAACAATTCCATTATATAACTTTTTATAAAGTATAGCAATTCTATAATCTGTGTCAGTTGAAGTGTTAGAGGCATATTTTAACCCATAAAGACCCAGCGCTACTTTTGTGGCACTTCTAAAATATTATTTTTTTGTATATTTGACTTTTCTTAAGTGATTTATCACCATTTATTATAATATTATTGTCTGTATTTTGTGTTTTTTTTAGTGCAAATCATGTATTTTCTTGTATTTAATTCACTGATCATGTAGATGTTCAAAAAAAGCTCAGATTAAAGTTGAGAGTCATGACATCAAAAACAGAAAAAACGGAAGAAAAAGTGACTTTTTCAGTAAAATGTATCATTAACTGAACATAAACCAAGCCTCTCCATTCACTGTCATTGATCCAACTCCATGGTGAATCAATGCTGTCGAAGATGACGGTGTTTCCATGGAGCCTTTAAACGTCCAAATGAGTCATATCTGATGACCATGAAAAAGATGACAAACATTGCATTTTACACCAATTATTTCCATGTATTGATATAATTAATGGTTAAACAGATATTAAACAGTTCAGATCAGTAGATGGTTTAGGTCAGCAGTGGGTGTTTGGGTCTTTATGGGTTAAAATAGGGAGTCATGTCTTTAAACAAGCTGCTATACTAGTAAACGTTAAATATGTAAGATTTACACATGCACTTGTGTCTACATGAAGCTTGTGTTAATCCAACACCTCAATGCACACTGAGGCAGAATGGAGACATTGAAGAATAAAGATAAAGGAGAAGATTTTTGCAGAAAAAAAATGTCCTCTGTTCTATACTGTACACACATATCAATCTCCAGACTGAATGAGGGAAACTGAGACAGTCATTACTTTGCAAATGCAGTCAGCTAACACCATGAAATGATGAGCTTCCTGCGCAAAACTGACCCAAATTCTAACTTCACATAAGCACACAAGCATGTGCAAATGCTACTTATTAGTATCCAAGATGTTCAAAACTGAACACATATATGTATATTCTGTACATTCCAGTTTCTGTTGTTGATGTAAAAGAATATAACACATAATAAACATATCAGATTACAGCATAAAATACGGCTGAAATGGAAAGTTGCAGCTAGACCTCAGTCAGTTTGAAAGTAACTTTTTGTCAGTATCCTTTAACCTCTGTACCAAGAACAGATTTAGTGTTGTTATTATAGGCGGTGTTCAAATACTGAAAATGACTAAATATCCTCAAGTTGTCTTGTTGTTTTAGTGCACCAAGAAGAAAAAAAGACTAGCAAGATATATAAATCCTTTGTGGAGCCAAGTCAGAGAAGTTCAGTGGGTTCATCTGCGAGCCCGGAGGGATCAGCCAAAGGTTTCACACATGTAATCATAGAGTTTGGTCAAACATGCACACACAGAGCCTAATCTAATAGCGCTGAGTGAAGACACTGAACACGCAGCAGACAGCACCTCAGGGTGAGGGCAGGAGGGGGAAATGTTCAAGGCTGTTAAAGGAGAATTGGATGGGTGATGACATCTGAATTGTTGTAGACTGGCATAATGTGAAGAGGAAAGTGAGGGAGTGATTGTGAATGTGAGTGGACAGGCAGATGAAGAGGAGGAGGAGGCTGGTATAATGACAAGGTCAAAATGTGAGCGTGAAGGAGAGACTCAGCTGGTGATGAGTGTGAGGAGGAAGGTTATCGAGAGGGTGAAAGGTGGAGAAAATAACAGTTTGAAAAAGGCCACAGTAGCTGTGGGACTTAAAGGTTGGAACCTGAGTTGAGTCTCATATTTCTTACACTTTCACAAGTTCACTCCAGTTTTTATTGCAGAACAACTTGATTGCAAAAAAATAGAGAAATAAAATCAAAAGTTGGGTGGATATTAGAGAATTCATTTATTTGAAATCAAGCACTGCTGATAGAATGTTAAAAAATCATGAGCAGTTAATAAATTTTTCTGACACTAACATAGTTCTCACAAAAATATTAATAACACTCTTGAGAAGTGTTATTTTATTCATAATAAATACAAAATTAACAACTTGGAATAAGAAAAAAGACTATTGTATAGTGGTGGAAAAAAAAGTTTTTGGACACCCCATGCATCTATATTATAAAAGCCAAGTGGTGTGTGTGTGTGTGTGTGTGTGTGTGTGTGTGTGTGTGTGTGTGTGTGTGTGT
>JAPTGZ010000018.1:42756842-42772698 GCA_029814645.1 Fowleria isostigma
AACAAAACATTTCTGCAAAGGCTTCAGGATCTACGGAAGAGGATTAGGGCCACGTGAAAAAAAAAAAAAAAATTAGGTCCATATTTTTTATTATTATTCTGAGAAAAAAGTCCCCGCGACCCTAGTGAGGATAAAGCAGGTTCAGAAAATAAATGAATGAGGAAAAAAGTCAGACATATATATATATATATATGTGTGTGTGTGTGTGTGTGTGTGTGTGTGTGTGTGTGTGTGTATTAAAAGTCAGAATTCTGAGGAAAAAAAGTCAGCATGACTTTTTTCTCTGAAAATAAAAAAATATATTGGACCTTAATTGTTTATTTTTTTTCTAGTGACCCTAATCCTCTTCCATACATGAGCAGATTTGAGATTGTGTGAACTTTTTCTACCACCTTCTACACATTTACAGTATGACAAATTCATGCTGGGGAGTGCAAACCAAGGAGAAAAAATGCTTCAGTTTGTATTAATTTTGTCAAAATGGTCTCACTGACCTCGTATGACACCCCACTGTCAGTTCCCGCATCCCAAGGAATCAGGTCCTGGACGACCCTCTGGGCCCACCCACACTCCTTTGTGCACAGGTCCTCAGCAGACAGGCCTACATTCCAGTCCGGACTGGGCCCCAACATGGTCAAAAAGGACATAAGGTGACGGGTCCGGTCCACTGAGAATTCAGCTGAGGGTGCAGCACGCCTGAAGAAGAGGGATTACAGATTAGTTCATCATTGTTTGGGTGTGTAACAATCTGTCTAGTTTCCTGAATTCAGCAAAATTTCTACTGCTGACAAGAACAGAGAACAAATAAATAACAAACAATGGCCAACGCCACTCGGTGTCATTTTTATCTGACAGTCAAGACCTATGCAGTGCAGTTATTACAAAGACAAAACACACTGATATTAAAGCTCGCAGAAAGTAGAAAAGTCTAAGTGTAAAACTGTTGATAAAATGCTCACAGAATAGTGAGGCTAGCTGCTGTATTCCACCTCAGAGCGGCCCACGTGTTCTAAAACCCACTTTGCTATTTTCCAGCCCAAGAAAACTCACATCTGGCCATCTGTCTTGACCAATGATTGACAGTAAAACTAATTACAAGGATTTTCGAAGCCCATACAAGATTTATTAAGAGTAGGGAGATTCTTTTTTGTAGCACAGACAATTAGGCAGTGATTCCTTTTGTTATCGTGCCCATATAAATCCTTTCGACTTCAGCCAACTGAGTCCTGCCAATGTGCACAGTGCTAATGATGGCCTCTGAGGATGTGAAATAGCCCTTATCCCCTGGGAACACACAACTTGACTCAAGTCTCCTGGGATTCTGCTCACTAAGTACTGGAGGTCTGAGGTTTATCTCAGACAGCCACCTGGGCTCTACAAAAAGTTAAAGTGTAATTGACAGAAACAGAAACGGTGCAAGGCTGGGAGCAATTGAGGGACGGATTAATCTTCTAAATAACCTCAGTGGCATTCTTTTGTTAAACACCAAATATTCCTACAGGTTATGAAAATGTGTGTCTTTTCAATAGAGGTTGTGGCATTAAGGTTTGTGTTAATAGATGGACATTTGACAGTAACGATGATTATACCTATTATAATTCACATGACATTTATTTCCTCTATAAATGACTTAAAAAAGAGGTTTTACTGAAGCAACACATTGTCGTTGTTATTGTACCACATTTTACTGCTGTTCTTGTCAATAAAAATTGATATATGATTTGTTTTTTTTGTTTTTTTTTTATTAATTACTGCTGGTGTGAATCCTCTGTAATGGTCAGTGGAAGGTTAACTCTTTATAATCTGATGTGTCATCACTGACACACCCTGTGCATTTGCAGTTTGGGTGGTTATAACTCTGTAACTGTTTATGCAATTGGAAAAATTCCAACAGTTTCTGAAACCTGAGACTTGTGCTAAATAGGTTTTATTGGGTCATTACAATAATTTCACTCATGCCTGTATGAGAAGCTGGAGAAGAAGCCCTTTTACCAGAATTATAACATGCAGTAAATTGTAAATGAGCGCTTGATTTTGAAAGTTCTATGGCTACATTCAGACAGGGGGTCTTAATACACAAGTTGGATTTTTGGTGAAATTTGATTTTTTTGTGTGCTTGTTCATATTAGACATTAAATGTGACTTCAGTCAGTTTTGAGTATGAATTAAATGGGACCCTGAAGTGACCTACATGCACAAAAGACGTCCTGATGTAATATGTGACCATGCAGACACACGCTGTGTTTACAGAAGTAACACTCCTGGGACGCAGCTTTGTGATGTTTGATGCATTTCAATTACATAAAGGCTGGGTAAATGTGACCTGGCCCTTCAGACTGAAGTCACATTGCGGAATATTGGATACACATCAGATTTAGGACCACATATAAAAGTGGCCTGTCACATATAGGCACAAACATACAATTTGGGCCACATTTGCCTACAGTCTGAACGTAGCCTAAGTGCTCTGGAAAAATTAGCAAAGGACCAACACACAAAAAATGTTCTAAACTTTTTATTGTCAAAATAAGAAAAAAAAAAAGTCTAGACCATTTTCGGTTAAGGGTTTAGAGCAGGGGTGGCCAACCCTGGTCCTGGAGAGCCACAGTCCTGCATGTTTCAGATCCCTCTTCCAGCACACCTGAGGGTTATTATCAGGCTTCTGCAGAGCTGGATGATAGACCTATCATTTGAATCAGGTGTATTGGAAGAGGGAAACATCTAAAACATGCAGGACTACGGTTCTCCAGGAGAGCCACAGCCACAGGAGGGAGGTTGGCCACCCCTGGTTTAGAGGGTTAATCTCTTGTGGGTTCCATGCCTAGTTTAAAAACATAAGAAGTGAACAGAGGAGCTGTCACCTGTTGGTTTTTGGACCAAGTAGTTCATACTGTATTTTGACGATTTCCACATTGGCTTATGTGATGCAGATGTGACCATCACTGGTCCAAATGGGTTTAACCCTCTACAGATACTTTCTCCCCAGTTTCATTTATGGAAAAATTGGGGCTATATTTTACAAACCACATGTCCCCTGAATATTCTGTGAGATTTTACAACACAAACTTTGTCTGCAGGAGATAAATATGAACTGAAAAAATAGGCAAATAATAGTTAAGTTATTAGTGTAGAGGTGTAATATTAATGCATTATTTAGATATATTTGGATGACACACCCTCTCTTTATATCTCAAATTACTATTATTATCATTTTACAGCTGTAGCCATTATTTGTCCCAATGTGTTTATTAACATCAACATTAATTCCTCATTGAGATGTGATGGAAATAGATGTTAGCTGTGCTTGAAAAATGATTATTTCCAGTCAGAGAATGAAAGATAATTTAGACATTTAGAGGTAGAACATTTCAAATCAAAGCCATGGATTAAAAAAATCAAAGTTGATAGAAATTAAGTAAAAAATCATCTCTGAGGCATTTTAGAAGCAAAGATAACAATTTAAACAAAACCAACCAATGCAACGATATTTATCACAATAGAAAACTATATGATGACTCTTGTCATTATTGTTTTGTATCCCAGACCTCTGTTAGAAAAGAAAGTCCTTGTCTATTGGTAAAACTATTATATAGCGCATAGTAGAGAAGTGGGTGCAGCAGGGTTCCCACGCATCCTGGAAAACCTGGAAAATGATTGACCAATTTTCCAGTCATAGAAAACATATGGAAAATGAGAAAAAAAGGTTGAAACAGTTAAGTTATCGGGGAAAATTATTGATCCTCTTCCTGCCTTATGACCTTGTGTCTAAACTGAGATGAAACAAAAGAAACTGTTTTTTTAGGGACTTATTGAAAATATACAAATATTTTTACAGGAAGTACAGGAGAAAAAGTAAAAGAGAAGAGGAAGTTGAGTTGTGAATTGTCCAGGTGAACATTGTGAGTCGTTTATCATGTTAATGAAGCGCTCCTGTGTAGTAGGTTGTTTCTTTTAACAGATGGGGTAGTTGTTTCTTTACCTGCTTGACTAGTTTCAGCTACTTCCTGCGTCACAGCGTCACATGATGTTGCTGTGACATGTTTTATAGGGAGGATTGGGCAGACAGCAGGGAGGGTTTACGCCCCACCCCCACCCCCACCCCTTTGTCTGACCTCTTCTCCGTCCACATGCCAGGTGTGTGTGATAAGGTGTATGCTCTGTCGTCCCTGTTCATTGTCCTTGGCTCACGTTTTCCTATCTGGATGGCCTCTTTGATCCAATGACGGTACCTGTTGCTTTCTGCACAGATGACCCTGGCATTTTTGTGTCCGTGGCGTGGATCTCCCTCTTGCAGAGGTCAGATGTGGCGGATTTTAGGTTTTCTTGATGTGCTTGTTTTGATGCTCTTGTATGTCTGTGTGCTGTTTCGTTTTTACATTCTGGCTGGTGTTCTTTTTTTCATGTTCCAAATGCTCTCCCTGTCTTTCCCACATAGATTTTAATACATAATAGACATAGTATTTCATATATGACGTTGCATTTTTGTTCTATCTTTTGGGTCTGACCAGTAGTTGACGGAGTTTTGTGTGTGGTTTGACAGGTGTATCGATGTGATTTTCCACTGTAATCTGTAGGTGTGTTTGCATTATTCTATGATACATTTGTCATAATTGTTTTTATAGATAAAATATAGCCATAGACCGCACATCAAATGTCTGAGTAATAAACCTAAAAACAATCTAAATAAATCAGGGGTCTCAAACTCATTTTAGTTCAGGGGCCACATTCATCTCAATATGATCTGAAGTGGGCCGGACCAGTAAAATAACAGTAAGAAAAGTACAATTATATTATGAAAATGTTTACAAGTATAAAGTTTTCCTTAAAAAATCTGAATAATATGAACCTAAAATTTCTTAAGGAAATATAAGGGCAATTTTAACACTGTTATGCTTCAGTTTATAATTTACACATGCGCATTACAACATACAGATCACAGTGGATCTATAAACACACAAAACTTTTAGTAACAGGCAGAATATTGTTAAAATTACACTTACTTCTTGTAATACATTTCAGGTTGTTCATATTTGTTCATGTTATTTATGTTTTGTGTGAAATGATAGTTTTAGTGTAAATACAGGAAAATTTCATGAAAATGTTTATATTCACAAAGAGAAAAATTTGCAGTTGTGAGAATTTATAGGTTATTATGAAAATATTTTACGAATTTGACCCACTTGAGATCGAATTGAACTGAACTGAACTAAAATGATTAATAACTTAAGTGTAATTTTTGTATTTCATAAATTTATCCAGCGGGCCGGATTTGAGCCTTTGGCGGGCCGCATTTGGCCCCCGGGCCGCATGTTTGAGACCCCTGAAGTAAATGCAAGTTACAACTGTAGAAAAGAACACTTCCACAGAATGAGGGGGAATGGATTAGTGTATGACAGGATCACTTGTCTCTGTAGTGTCCTGGAAAAGTCCTGGGAAATAATTTCCGGCAAAGAGTGGTAACCCTGTCGAGGCTCTGTACACTACACCACCACTACATCCCTGCTCATATACAGCGCACACATCCTGCAGATATCAACCTCATAACATAGCGTGAGAGTGACAAGAATAAAAACGGCAGCTCATTAACAGATGTATTCTTGCCATCAAAAGTCTATTACTTCACACAGTTTGACAACCAGCTTATTTTCCGGCTGCTAATCAAATGAAACCTGCAGACCACAAAAGAAGTCCTCTGGTTATTAGGGAGAAGTCTGGGAGCTGGGAGACAACAAGGTGCCAGCTGAGTAGTTGCATAGTATAGTTGTCAGGGATGCGACCATTTTAATCTAGTATGAAGCAGGAAGAGCAGCATAAAGAAGCAGTTGAATAATGAACCGAGATTTTCTAAGGAAATTATATAAAGAAGCTACAATAGTGTGTAATGTATTTTGGTAGAGTCTGACGATACAGTGCAGCAAAAAAAAAAGAAATCTGTGTGAAGATGTGAGAATGATCTATTTCCTCAAAGACTACGGGAAATTATGCAGGGTAATTACTGTGAAAGTGCTCTAAAATCACTTTGATTGAGAAAGGATGTCATGTTCTTGTCATGTGCACAATGTCAGAGTGATGCCTTTTTTTTTTTCTGCACAAGAATGACACGGTGCAATTACGAGGAAGTTATCTAGACAGAAATTGACCTTTTAGATTTTTTAATACAAATGTCACATGTTGAAAAGACAACATTTCAAAAACAAGTTAGGAGCGGAAAATAGTTGCATGCTAAAAGTAACGCTAGCTATATTGCAAACTCAACGTTATGTCTCTGTTTATGCAATCAGTGGCATTAGAGTAATTTAAATGTCAATTCATGATTAAAAAATCCTCAGACACCAAATGCAACTGCCCTGTTTTAAGTAGTACCTCTAGCCTTTCATTGAGAGATGATGAAGCAATGAATCAAGTGCAGTCTGTGCCTCATCTACCAGGTACAACAGGGCAATATTAAGTGGCTGCAGTGTCAATGATATACAAGGAAGCCTCTGCAGATTGGATTGCCACATTATTAGCTGTGAAATGTTCCTTGAAATTTACAGTGTTGTAGTGGGAAGAACCCCACATTTATCTTGAAAATGAAGGATCATACTATCATTTTAAATATATAATCACTGATTGTTAAATTGTGTCTATGTGTCCATATATCATTATTTTTTGTGCTAAACACTAGCAAAAAGTCTAACAAAAATACAATAATTTATTATTTATTAGGTTAATATATAATTAAGGGACTTTTGAAGTGCATGAGATATGCCTTGTGTCTGTTCATTATAGTTTTGTCTTTAAAAATTCCATAATTATCTAATCATGGAAACAATCACTTATTCATAAATGATTAATAAATAATTAACAAATGACTAGATATACTAAAATGCCAACTGAATAACCATCTGAATTTAAGAACAACTACCTTCTAATTCCCTAATCAATAATAAAATGAGCTCTTTCAAAAATGGTTTCGATTGTGTTCTTTTTATTAAGTTGAGAAAATAAAGACAGATTTCTTTTTTTGTAAATATATCAAATTTTATATAGAAAATAACAAATTGTATGAGTGTCCGAGAAATCACTTTCAACTAAGTTACCCATCACAAAAACACCTCTGAAGGAAGTGTGTTAATGCCACATCACATGACCCGCTCCACATGATGTCATTTCCTGGACAGACTCACACGTGTTCTTTCTGAGTTATTTAATATAAAGTAATGTGTAAGTCAAGTGTGTATTTATCATACTCTTATGTCAACAGTGTTGCTACAATATATTTATAAATCACTTTCAATTTTAATTTTATTCAGTTTGTATATATGATATTTAGAAGAATCTTTCTGTAAAAGTGTCATGTGGTGTTATGGTTATGTTGATTTTAGGACTGAAAACAGAAAAAATATCAACTATATCTGTCAACTATGTTACTCTGTGAAGGGACCTCAAAAAAATCCTTCAATTATATATTGACCCATATAATCACTGATTGATAAATTGTGATATTCTATTTGTCCTTATATTATTACTTTTTGTGCTAAACACTGGCCAAAAGTTTACAAAAATCTAATCATGTATTATTTATTGTATCACCCAAACACTCTGATTCCTTTATATGTGGAAATAAATAGGTACACAGAGGTAGAACATCTCAATTTTGTTACCCAGTCATTTTCAGATCGTCTTATTTTTACTGCAGTATGTGTTTAATAACTGAATGAACATAGCACTCTCTTATTTTGCAACTGCTGGCTATATGTTGGGTCTCAGGGGAGTCATTATTGTAGACATACAGAGCGTCTGTAATATGTGTGATAATGGCGATTTCATGTTCATGCTCATTCCTTTCACATCATCCCACCTCGATACTCCTTCCACTCTCCTGCTGCTTTGCTTCATGTCGCCTCAATGATCTGGCTCCTTATTGTCAAATTAAACCAGAGACTTGGTTCAGGAGGATCCATTTTACAGAATAAAGCTGTAGTACACGGTGGCACTTAACCACATAGTTAATGGCAGAAGCCCACCTAATATAATTAAAACCCAAGTGTGAGAGACTTTATTTAATGAGTGCCTTATTCATTATCTTTGCTGTTTTTCCTTTCTCCGCGTGTTTGCTTCCCATCTCATCACACATCTTCTCAGAGAAGGAAACGCTGGAAGCATTAATTGCCGATAACGACATCCAAATAATCTGCTTGGAAACTGCATTTGCATGAGGAGACCACTAATAGTGAAGAAATATTTTTTTTCATTTGTCTCCACATAGAAATTAGACACATTCAGAATGGATTTATATCCTTGAATCTCACACAAGTACACATCTAACTATTTCTCGAAACATGCTGACACATACATTTCTACTTTTTCATGCAGCTCATATGTAAAGCTAATGAGGTTTCATAAAATTCTTACAAACTTACTGGGTTGCATGGTGTACTTGAGTATAATTTCACTTTTCTTCAGTCAGTTTTTTTGGCAGCTGAGGGCACTTATATATTTATTGATTTAAAAAAAAAACCACCCTTTTCTTTTCCTCTGACACACTCATGAATTTGCTGTACACACTCACTGCATGAAACAATTAATTGGTTGAATATGACTGTGTAAGCTAATTAGTGGATGTTATTGCTTCTATTCCTGGCTGATAGTTCCCTTTGAAGACTAAAGTCATTGCCCTCACTGAGGCCCTGTGGTTGAGAAAATAACACAGCACAGGCCTTTACCACTGAAGTTCTTCTGTGGAAGACGAGCCAAGAAGCTTCTTGTTTTTCTCATGAATAAGAGATTAAATGGCGGTTATGAATTTAGGAGTAAATGAGCCTGCCCACTGTAAGAATGGCATCGCAGGCAGTTTCAGGGCGCCCTTTGAGGTGGGTGTTCTCTAATCAGGCTGCTCTGGGTTCAGCTGTAAATGCTAACCTTTCATGTTCTGGCTTTAACTTTAGGACCTATCGTATTCAGAATTGTTACAGACGGCTGAATCCTGATGATTTAACCCACTACTCCAAGTTTTCTTAATATATAACTTCATTCTAAGTTAATGTAGTATAAAGTTGTAGTAAAATGCTCAATGTTTTCTGTGTCTTGTGTTGCCCTACATCAAGACTTCAAATGAAATTGTACCAAACACATTTCCAAAGCCAGCAGTACCACTCAGTGGCGGTTCATTTAATAGTGCATGTTGAGGACAGCAATGGAATAAATTAAGAGGAAAAGTTAATAAGTGGAAAACAAAACACACACAACACAGTAGACAGTAATAAAAAGAAGACACAAATTACATTAGTAAAGATACTTACACATTAAGTGGTTGCCAGGCCGGCCACTGTGCTTTCATTTTGATCACCGTCAGGACGTCATCACCCTAGAGGAGTCAGATGTAGACAAATGAAAAAGCAGCGTCAAAGCCCAGGGCATATATGCGGCTGAAACAGTAGACGAGTACATCCCACATTTTTAAACATTAACATTTTAATATAACATTAAAGTTATTGCCTTAAGGGTAGTGCACTATAGACCCCTGTGGCACCGCCTAAGCTTTCGTCCTAATGGCATTTTTTCCTCTTACATTCACTTTTATACTTTAAGTAGTTTTCCAAACCAGTATTTTTACTCTTTTACTGGAGTAAAAAGCTTGAGGTGATACTTCAGCTTCTACAGAGGTCTCAGTATTTTTAAACCTTAGTATCTATACTTCTACCTGAGTAATGAATGTGAATATTTTGACACCGCTGGTGTTTTTTATCACTGAGATTACTGGTCACTGCAACAAAGTCAGGAAACTGATTTGTCATTGAGTCCAACCATGTAATGAACAAGTGCAAACAACGGTCCACACTCAATCTGTTGGTAATCTGTTGATGTAAGCAGCAGCATAATATTCTAAATTCTGATGCCTTTAGTTGTTATTAACATTTACTTTTTCTTTCATTACTTGAGAACATTTAATTGTAGATTACTTGATATACTTAAGTACAGTAAATACAAGATACTTAAAGACTTTAACTAGAGGAGCATTTCAGTTGGAGACTTGAACTTCTAACAGTTAGTTTTTAGTAGGGTACCTGTACTTCTACTCAAGTGTGATGTTTTCCAGTACTTTACAACACTGCATATAATACTTGTTTACAGTGAGCCCTGATGACGTCAAAGTCCCTGAGATACACTTTCTTTCCCAGACAATGTGAAGCTTGTGAAGCCATGACGGAAGAGTTCAGATGTTTTGTGTGAGACACAAATAGACCACTTCTGCTACAAGGCTGTCTGTCATTCACCAGTATTCAGAGATAATAAAAAAAAAAAATACAATGTAAAAACTCAATCTACTTTAAAAAAAAATAAAAAAAAATACAGGTGATTCAGGTTAATAAATCGATGGCATAGGTATTCTTATACACCGTGTGTCTGCAAAGTGCTTTCATGACAATCCATGTATGTCTAGAGTATTATGCTTGAAAATGACACTCAAAACAATCTAATAATGGCAGCTTTTCATTCTCACACTTTTTCCTTCAGTGAATGTCAGTGGTGAATACTGAGATGAGGTTAGTTTTTCCATTCACTGGCATACTGCACTAACACTGAGGACATGGCCACCCTGTCCACAACACAAACAATGGGCAATTTCATCAGATTTAAATCAATAAAAACAAATGAAACTGGACTTAACTGCAAGAGAGGTATCTGCAAAACATTCAAAGTTTCAGGTCAGGATTCAACCTTGACAAACGTCCCCAGTATTACCCTCATAAACACATGAACTCCATTAACCTTCCACTCATTACCTGACATACAAAAACTTAAATATGGATACACATCACTGTCATGGTTTCATAATAGAGGACATAAATGGAAATGACATAAGAATTAGAGCTTTTGTCTTCTGTATTGAATGAATGAATGAATGAATGAACTTTATTTGGTTGTTCAAATTAAAAGAAAAACAAAACAAAACAGCACAACATAAAAATTTAAAAAGATTAAATTTTTTTTATAGCCAAAAGAGGGTTGGGCAGAAGCAATGCTTTTTTAAACCCACTCTGTACATCAAATCAAATAACTCAACAAACATTGCAAACTAATTCCTTTTTTTTTTTTTTCCATTATGCTCACATTCCTTCATAGCAACATACAGACTACACTCTTTAGTCAATTAAACAAATTCCATTACTTATTAATGAGACAAATAAATCATTCAATTAGTCATATAATTGTTAATTATTAATAATTTTACATTTTAAAGATTTTTAAAATTTTGACAGAGTATTTATTAACTTGAATTGATCACTAAGATCATCCCATAGTTTTACCCCAACACATGAAACACATTTTTGTTTGATGTTGGTTCCTATTGTACTTGTTTCAAATCTAAGCTGACTTCTTAAATTATAATGTTCTCTTCTTAATTTGAAGAGGGATTGAATGCTCCTGGGTAAACTCCTATTCACAGCTTGAAACAGAATTTCCAACAATTTCACGTTAAATATATCCATAAATTTTAATTGTTTGGATTTTATGAAAAGCCAAGTGGTCAATTCCCAGTATCCAGCATTATTTATTATTCTTATCGCTCTTTTTTGTTGTTTAACTATTGGATCTAGGTATGTTTGGCAGGCATTCCCCCAAATTTCTGAGCAATATGATAAGCATGGCATCACAAGAGAGGAGTACAAAACATGCAGACACTTTGTATTCAGTAAAGTTTTAGTTTTATATAGTATACCAATGGTTTTTGATAATTTGCTCTTGATGTACTGTATGTGTGGTTTCCAACAAATATGTATTTCTTCAGTTCCTTATGATTAGTTTTAAGTGAACAAGTGAAAAAGGAAGCAGAGTTTAGTTATATCGCCGCCCGGTCACACACTCCTGCTCACTGATTTCCTGCCTACATAGGGATTCCTTTTGAGTCCTAACTTTTCTTAAAGAAAAAAGGGCAAAACTTGAGAGAAAGGCACATGTAAAGAACAAGTGTGTAAAATTAGAAAAGAATTGGGTGAATAATGTCCAAGAAATTGGATTGACAAATTGTAGAAGGTGAAATTATAAATATGTATTTCAAAAAATCCAAAAAATTGAAATTCAGCCTTCAAACTATGAACTGCTCCTAGTGGTAAAGAACATGTGTGTCCAATTTGAAAATAATTGGGTGAATAATGTCTAAGAAATCAAAGTAAAAGTAATGAAAGTGTCCAAGAAAAAGGATGGACCAAAATCTTGGACAGACGGGAGGAGAGAAGAAATTCCTAGTACATCTGTTCTATCCTGTCCAGCCATCTGGTTTGTCAGTGTATTCAGTACTAAGAAAATGATCTTGAATTGCTCTATTTGCTGTAAAATATGCCCAATCTATTTTATACTAGACAAATCACAAGTCTTGGGGGGCGGGTGTTTCGCCATGTGTCATATGCACCAACTTTTTTTTGTCATGAGTCAAAGTTCACAAATCTCTTTACAAGTGTTGCTGGTTGTTTGATTCAAAGATAAGGATTGAATTACAGATTACACCCTGTATTCTTAAATTTCTCTGACAAAGTGTCACATCTGTCATTTATGCTCGCTTTACGTATGTAAATAGGTATGTGATGTGTTTCTGTGCACTATTGTCTTTCTGCTATAAACCTGGAATTTCCCCTTGTGGGACTAAGAAAGGAATATCTTATCTTATCTCATCTTATCTTATCTCATCTTATCTTATTTCGTCTTATTTTATCTCGTCTTATTGTATCTCGTCTTGTCTTGTCTCGTCTCGTCTCGTCTCATCTCATCTCATCTCATCTCATTTCATCTTATCTTATCTTATCTCGTCTCGTCTCGTCTCATCTCATCTCATCTCATCTCATCTAACATTGTCATGTGTCACTGCTTTCCATGCATCCTGTATGTTGGAATGAGCATTTCTCAATCACTCCACCAGAGGGCGCTGCTCTTAATTACCACGCTGGCCAAATCCCATGAAGAAGAATAAAGTTTTTTGACAATACCTAGAAGAAAGTCAATAATAACAAACATGGCAACAACAGAGGAGGTTTCACTAACTTGGATACTAATGTTCATATTGAGAAGGGTAGTTGTCATAAATGGGTTGGTAGTTTTTCACTAACTCACATGATCACTCTTTGAAAAGTGCCACTATTTATCAAAAATATTCTGTTCAAATTTCAACACTCCCCCCACAGTTCCCATTGGTACTGCTTCGTTCTGTCCGTCTGGGTACACACTGCAAGCTTCCGAAAAACAGACAGAATTACAGACGTAATGTATGCACAGGACGGACAGAGGGCTCCATCGGTATCCATCTGCATCTTTAACATAGAACATAAATGAGCCCTTATCTGTGATCGATTTACTCAGTGCCTCTTAGTCCCACCTTCATATTTGGATTCAAGCCCCAAATTCCAGATGCAGACAAAAGACGGATGGCGGCCAGGCTACATCTCCACACCCCTGCCAGCCCAGTGGTCAACAGATAAACTATGGAATGACAGCCTCTGTGCACAGGAACTTGAAAAATGCAAGGTAACAATTTACAATGAGCAGAGATGCTGCTTCATGAGCAGAACAGGGAAACATTAAACTCCACTTATCCACTGTAATGGAATCAGTTTGAGTGGGATAGAAAGGATGAGAATCTAATGGTGACAATTAATCCTGCTGCTCTGGGGATCACAGTTGCCACTGTTTTCCCATAAGGCAACAGACTATACGCCCATAAATATGGGATGAAGGACAAATACATTTCATGTACATTAATGTTCCTGATGAGAACTCACAGTGACTGTTTCATGTGTCCAATTTATGGTCAGCTTTATCCCCAAAAGCAAACTCTCTCTTATTGAATTTCATTGCAGCAAATCTGACAAGCTCATAATAAGCACAGCAGACTAATCCTATTTCAGATTCAAGGATGTTACTGATGGGCTCTGTCTGCACCGAGGATTCAAATAAATACTCATTCTTCTGTGTGTTTCTAAACCTTGACACAGTATTACATGCCAGGAAATCTTTAGACTTTGTAGAAAACTGTTCATTCAGACTTAAACCATGTTTAGAGAGGAACTAAAAAGAAAAAAAAAAAAAACTCAGGGTTGTACTTTTGGTTCAGGTCATCAGGGGGATTCAAACAGAGAGAAAAATATTTGTTATTTTGTTCTCCACAAGGTCAGGTGTTTATGTTAAAGTGTATGAAAGCATTGCAGGTTTTCAGTCACACAGGAGGTATGTACTGTATCAGAACCATGTACTGCCGATTCCTCCACTGACAAACAGAATGGGAGAACAATTCAGCACGGCCATTAGAGAAAAGATATGTTACAGAAAGCAGCATCCAAGAAAGTGACATAGATCACCACCGAACCAAAAAAAAAAAGACTTATGGCCACAAATTAGAATTTTGGCAGCCTTTTACATAACAAATTGAAGTGTCAGGACTCATAACTGCTGAAAGGGACACATTTCATACTGCACCTGCAACCCCAGAAAGGATATTTCATGCTCTCTTTATCTCCCGTTCTTTCTTTATTTTTGGTATTGGGCAGTCTGCAATAAAAAATGAATAAACGACCCCAGAGAGCCAACAGAGCATATGTCCTGGGAAGGAACCATTTTCTGCCCAACCTCCTAAATTTTTGTGAAATGAAAATGATGTGACATTAAAGGTGAGAAAAGTGGAGAAAAGGCACCCACTCTAGTGTGTGGACTTGTCAGTGGTGCACTTCTGTGTTTTTTCTCTCTGAAAGAGTTGCCGCGGCATGCCTTTTACAGGAGATCAGAGAAACTGACGTGAATGGATGAAATGTGTGTCACCTTGTAATTCACAAATAATTATCAGCTACAACATGTCACAGAAACACAAGTTGTGGTCACATGTACACAGCAAAACCTTTTACCGCTTAAGCACTGCAGCTTTAAAATTACTTGGAACTCTGTCAAAGTGAATCACCAAATATATCATTTGTCGATACCAGTTGTTACGACCCATAACAGTATTTGATGGATTAGCTTCCCTACAAGCAGCAGGGGAAATAACCCAATGTATCACAAATGACATCAAATGTATAGTGTGTGTGATTTACAAAATATAAAAGTGTAACTTCTAAGATTAAATGCCTCCAGTTATAGCTGCTGTGATATTATAAATGTACACATTTTATTGTATAGGCTGTATAAAAAAAGGAAATAGGGTCAAATCTTATGGCTAATTCCCTTCAGCAGTGATTGAATTTCCATTCAACTGTAGAATGTCTCTGTAGGATCAATAAGGAGGATCCAATATTTCCAATCATAACGTACTAATTACCAGAAACCCATCACTTAGGAACTCCCCAGATGTTTTAATGGAATAGATAAGATTCATAATTAAATGTAGACATGTCAGTGCAGATATCTGAACACCTACGGCATGGCTTCAGGTGTATCTAACTCTGCATACAGTGGACATCAGTTAGTATTTAGTATTTATTTATTTATTTATTTAGTTATAGGACAGTGTGCATTGGCATTAGTTACAAAGAAAAAGATGCATGGTCCAGATTTAGCAGAGGAGGTAATTTCCATCTGTTATCCTGTACAAACGACCAACATAATAAAACATCACATTAATTATGAAGTACTAACATACAGGAGGAAAATCATTAAACAATGACAGTCATGGGTGATTCTTTTTTGCAGGAACATTTAATGTCCACATGTTCCACTTGCCCTGATTTATAGCCTAATGTCAGCATACACATACACATATAAATATATATGAAGTTACTAATATTATTCATTAATTATAGCAATCTAATTATTGCTGTCTCTTAACAATTTCCACCCTGTTAGGTCTATGAATCTAACAGGGTAGAACCTGACAGGGGAATTCTTTTTTAGC
>JAPTGZ010000018.1:42774797-42785589 GCA_029814645.1 Fowleria isostigma
TCCCAGCTTGGGGGTCACTGCCCCTAGTGCCCCGATCACTACTGGTACCACTGTTGCCTTCACACCCCACATTTTCTGAAACATGTGGAGATAAAATGTTGCCACAAAAAGAGAATCATCCACATAAGAAAATATGCTCAGGCTGAACGGTTACAGCCAAATTCCAAAAAGGGTCTTACATTCTAAACAGTTTCCTAGGATAAGAATAAAATATGACAAAAAAGAAGATAGGAGAGAAAGAAAAAAAAGAAAAAAATAAGAATAAATAAGTTAATAATTATACAACAGCGAACCAGATATGAAAAGACGTGCGAGAGTAAGAACTATAAAAACCATCTGTGGAATTAACCAACACAGTTTATACAATTTATGTACAGAGATAAATACAGTACTTGATTTGTTACTAATACTAATACTAAAGATGTGAAACATACCATGTAGCTTCAGGTGTATGTAACTCTGAATACAGAGGACATCATCAGTCTGAATGATACCAGATAACATTACACTTACTGTACAAACATAATATAATTTCTGACATGTTTGAAAGCAGAGGAAGGAAATTTACTTCTGAAATGTACTTTTATGTTCTGCATCAGTGTTTCTTAACCGAAGTGCAAAATTTTCATCTTAAAAGTTGCTAGAAAAATCATACAAATGGAAGGTATTACACAAGCAAATAGCCTCCTTCATCACCTGAGGTGCAACTTTCTAGTTTTACATAGAATATTAATCAAACAAGTCAGGGTCCCATACCCCCTAATGGACTGTTTTTGACATTGATATGAATTGCTCTGTTTGCAATACAAATTTTGAGGTTGGATAGGACCTGCTTGTTTATACCCTGCTTAATCCCGCTGCTCTCCTCGAAGGCTTGTAACATTATGCTCTCCATCAAGATAGGCCAATAACTACTACTCACCAGATTGCTGTAAATGTGTTATGCATACTTATTATCCTCAGTGGCTGAAAGCTAATGCCCTCTGATCTTTTCTCTAAACCACCTATCAGGCCAAAATGTGTCTTACATAACTCTTGTTTGTGGCATGATACTGTATATGATTATACTGTGACTGTTAGCCTGCTGTGTGGAGATGACTGTACTTAACCCCTAAAGGACCAAACATCCACCATCGACCAAAAGCATCTTCTGATCTAAACTGTTGATCCACTAATCCTATCAATACATGTAAATAATTGCTGTAAAGTGCAGTTTATCATCTTTTCGTGGTCATCAGGTACGACCCATTTGGACATTCAGAGGCTTCATAGTGAACTCGGAAACACCATCATCTTCTACAACATTGATTCACCAGTAAAGCCCATGACAGTGGATGGACACACTGGGTTTATGTTCAGTTAATGCTATATTTTTCTTTAGTTTTTTTCTGTTTTGATACAATAACACACACAATTATAACATATTTATGATCAATCAATTAAACATAGGAAAATAGATGATTTTTACAAGGAAAAATGCAAAATTCAGAGAATAATATTATAATAAATGGTGATAAATCACAGACTCACAGAGAAATTAATTTGTGAACACAAAAGTCACACTGGGTCCTTATGTTTCAAATGTCATAATATTGTGATCGAAACCTTTAAAGACTGACGGTGACAGAAAACAAAACAAACAAAAAAACAAAAAAAACAAAGTGAGAACCCTTGTGTGGTGTTCATATTTGTGTTATTCAGCCAGTGTTCATGGATGTGGTGGACCCACTGCATTTGTGGGTTTTTATTCAACATAATCCAACAATTTGATGTTAAAATACTCAAAGATGTTTACTCCCTATTACAAACAATCTAAAAAAAAAAGCATGTTTAAACAAGTACATTCTTATAAATATCTAGGTGATGGACTGTAAACTTCAGTGGACAAACCACATCGAGTGCTTGTGTTCTGAATTAGCTCAAAGGCTGCATCCACTCAGAAGACTTAGACTGTTTGAGGTTAGCAGCATGGTCATGTAAACTTATTTTAATGCCATCGGAGAAGGTATTATTAGATAATACATAGCAGCATGTTTGGAAACCTCATAGTACAGCTAAAAAGTAGGGTTAAAACAGCAAAGAAAGTTACAGGAGAGGAAAGAATATCACACCCTCTATCAGAGATTGTGTTCAGAAAAGCAAAAACAATCTTAAAGGATCCCTCACATCTTTTACACCATGAGTATGAACTAATACCCTCAGAGATCTACTTAATATTCAGTCTTAGGAATTGAGAAGTTTCTAATCTGTCTCTTGTTTAATTTTGTTTTATTTATCACTTTATACCCCCTGCTTTTATATTCTCTGATGTTCTTGATATGTATATTTCTGTGTATTTATATAAATTATATACAATTAATAGTCTATATATTTTTATATATTGTGTATTTATTTGATGCCATGCTGTCATATTATAAAAGAATCATTTGTGTTTTCTATTGCAGCTCTAATTTGACACTATTCCCAAGGCAAATTTCACTGTTACTAAAGCATATTCATACTCATATTCATAACTTTAATCTTAATCTTAATGATAAGCAATTCTTTCAGTTTGCTGATTTTAATAAACTTACTCTATATAGAAACTATAAAGTACAGAAATCTGAGTTTTTTTAATATATAAACTATAAATTATATTTTGATGGAAAGCGCTAAACTAATTTGAACGTGTTTATTTATGTATTTACTTAACCTTTATTTAACCAGGTAAGTTAGTTGAGAACTAATTCTCATTTTCAGTAATGACCTGGCCAAAGGGCAGTATACAAACAGAATAAAAAGCAGTGCATGTTACATGTAAAACAAACAACTGGACAGATTAAATATACAGCAAACAAGCAAATAGGATGGGGAGCAGAACCGATTGCAATGACATATAACAAATAGAAAAGCTAAAATTAATGTGCAGTAATATGTGCAGTAAATGCATTAACAACAAATGAAGACTATTAATTCATATTTATAAGATTTCTTTCCATTCATGTGTTGAGTGTTTTGGATTTTTCTTCAGAAACATAAAAACAGATGCTTTATTATTTGACTTACATGGAAGAAAGTCTGCATAGTCAACATGAAATACTTAAAGATGCAAAATATATCTTACAAATTTGTAGCTTTCATACTCACTTCTCATCTGTTTCACCCAAGAGACTGAGTCCAAGTTTCCGCTGTATCCATCCATTAGAAACAAATATTAAAGTATACAGCCATAAATAAACCCAATTTTATGGCTTCAGATGAGTTTGCTGTTAGGGTTAATGACTGGTAGCCTCGAGATTTATTAGCCTAATGGCAAAATGTGCAACAGCTCATTACCTTGCACAAAACCCCCCAACCCTCTGAAGGCATTTCTCAATTAACAAGAATAACTGCATTGGCTTAAAAACCATTAGCATGCCAAAAGTAAAATGTGAATTTACTATATGTTGACACATTTTACTGACAGGAAGGAACGGAGAATAATGCGCCAAACAGAAGATCAGCAAAGTTGTTTATGTTAAGTATGGATTCTACTTTCACAACACAATAAGAAACTATATAATAAATATTCAGTGGTAGTGTTTGTTGATTTGCACGGTGTAGGACTTGAGCGTTGCTTTAGTTGACCAAATCTGGCAGCTTTAATAACTCAGAAGTTATAAACAACACATTAGTATGATCTTAATAACCCACTTTATGTATGATTCAAAATGCTTGTTTTTGAAGTTTGAAGAGGGGGGAGCAATGAGTTCTTGTAGGTGTTGCCCCATATTTCTATCCCATAGGTTAAGTACAGCAACACAAGACAACAATCAATTTGTAGTACTTTGCCTTATTTATCATGAATATATTATTTTAGAGTTTGCATTGTATGTGTCTGATGTGTGCTTTCCAAGTTAGTTTACTGTCTATAATTACCCCTTAAAATTTATATTCTGCAACTTGGTTCTTCACGGTGTTATAAAAGCAAAGTTCTGACACAAATGTAAAAATCTGCAAGCGCCGTTTCCTTTTCACTTAAATACCATCAAGGACGGAGCGTTATCATAAAACCCTTGATTCTTGCATAGTTTGATTTTATAGGATATGATTACAGCAAAACACAAAAACCTCACCTTAACCCTATGAAACCATTTGTCATATTTGCTACACCAGGTCCTGAGACCTCTATCTAATCAAAAAGCTCAGTACTTTCCTTAAAAGGGTCATTATTTGCTAAACCTATATTTATTTTGTCAAAATTCCAGTGGATATCTACAACTCCTTTTAACTCTTTCTTAATTTGTTTTGTGTATAACTAGTTATGTCACAATTTGCACATCTAAGGTAAAGTCTTCAGACAAACATTTCTCTGAGTACGCCTTAAATGTTTGTCAGCAGCAGCAGTTTTAGTTCATAATGAAAATATGTCCACACCTCGAGCCCATTCAGTTGTTGGTTGTATTAACGAACACAAGTGGCAGAACAAGACAGAGCAGCAAAGTCAACAGCCTGAAGGGGTGGAGTGTGAAGTAGCTCATTTGTATTTAAAGGGCCAGCACTCAAAATGACCTTTCTGGTGTCATTACTTAGAAATAGGGTTGAAGATGGACCTGTGGAGTTGAATTAATGAATAATTCAGACCCAAACATAGCATTTACAGTTTATGTGCATCACAGGGAAATCTTTTAGAATACATCATTCCATTTAAAAAAGCTAAATATTACTCCTTTAAAAAATGTATGTGACCTGATTTGTGTTTTCTCCTAATGGATTCTCATCCCACTGCATCCAGTGGAAGGCTTTATTTTGCATATTTCAATATGGTTGCTATTTTTAAATCATCACCATACCTTTACAGGAAAGTCTTTGGTAATTGTCAAAAAGTTATGTTAAGAAGAACATTTATATAGTTGTATATATTTTTCTAAATGAGTACTTCATGTACTGAAACAATGAACAGTTTCTTGATGATTGATTTTTTATAGTAGAGTTAAATTTTGTGAAAAATGTGTGTCTTAAATTTGACACTGCAGGTGCATATGGTACTTAATACAAACGCCCAATGTATCAAAAGTGATGCAAAAAATAGATCATAAGCAAAATGATGTAGCAAAAGGTTTTGTTTGGATTTTGCTCAAAGGTACAACATTAAACATCTCAATTCTAAAATATTTAAATTTGGTGGCTGTTTTTTGATGGGTCAGGTTTTACAGGGTTAATTCTGCATATCTGGAAGTGAAACTCACTTGGAAAAACAAGCATAGAATCCAAACTACATTCATTTTTGAAGCTTTCTTTTTTAATCAATTTACAATCTGTGACTTTTTTTTTTTTTTAAGTGTCCTATTGTCTCGGTTCAAATGTAATAATTTTTTTTACAAATGTGTTAGGTTGTTTTATTAAGTGTTTTCTGTGTTGATATTTTCTAAAACACCCTATTTAGTGCTTTATTAATTTGCTCTCTAAGGTGCTTCTGCATATTAGAGTGCACCTACTTTTCTCCTTAGAACATTTACTTGGTATCTCCTAATTGGACAACTTGCACCACTAATTAAAGCCTTCCCACTGGTAAAATTATGAAAAAGTTCACTCTGCTTTTCCTCATGTCAAAGGCAAGCAGGCTGCGAAAGACAGAATTTCAAAGATTACATAAGCAGACCTGAACACTACTGTATGCCATCTCAAATACAGCGCATTTCCACTAATGACAGGGGTGTCTAAAACTGAACCCTATTAGCAGCATAACATGCCCCTTGCTTTCCTCGCCAAACATATACAGTCATTAACTTTTTACAGCACCTGTCATTTCTTTACCTCTACTAATTTAATAATCTGGGAAAGAAAATCTATAAGTCATAGATCTATCATTTATAATGGAAGCTCAGAGACAACCTCTCTGGAACTCATTAATGGCTCAAAAAATGTCCTCTCAATTTATATGCCCTAGTGCAGCAAGCCATTAGGTGCTAATAAACCCACATGCTGCTTCTTACCGCCTTCACATTTCAAGGTTTTCTCAGTTTAATTGAATTACTTACTATTGTTGTTTGTGCCATCCAAGTTTCATAACCCCACACAAGTTCTATCACCGTGAGCTACTGCAAAGTGTAAAGCCTTTTAATGATGATAATCAACAAATAACACAGCGCTGGTTAGAAAATTCTTTTGAAAAGGTGACATTTGAAAATATGTCTTTTATCACTTCAGACACACATACTTTACTGAAAAATAAATACTGTTGTAACTGACATTTTTAGGTTTTTTTTTCTGTGGGATTATTTTTTAACATAATTTTACAATATTCAAGGTTTAAACTTTCTAAATGATTTTTTTCCTAGCATTTACATTGTCCATAAGGGATAAAAATCTGTTTTTGTAATCAGTCATACTGTATTTGTGCATCATGTCATGTGTAACTGATGCATGGACACACTCAATAACCACCAGTTATATCATGCATCACCATTCCTCTGTCATTAATCAGTGTTAGACTCCAGCAGCCACATGCATCTGCCCAACTGGACCAACAGATAGCCAAAGGAATGCTGGGATGTGTGACTTATTCAAATATTCTACACAATAGTGTAATACAACATCTGCTCTAAGTCAATTATCTCACCGGATTCCGGTAAAGCACCATTTGTCAAAGTCAAACTGGTAATTTACTCCTTATTTTTTATTTATTTTTTCATTCAAATTAAGAACTCTTATGACTTTGGTGTGGCAGCAAATGTAAAGGCCATCCTATTTAATTACTGGAAACCCCAATTTCTCATCATGTGCTGAGAACAGTGTGAGCATGAATTATTACCCAGAGGTTATAAACTAGAAAGGCACTAAAAAGAAAAGAAAAAATGTACATTTTCATTTTTCACAATAACATGATGTTAATGTGAATGACAGTGAGTTTAATTAGCTTTATGGCTTCACATTTTAATAGAAATAAGGCTGACCTTTGCTGCAGTTGCTGATTGAGGCATACTTTTACAGATAACGAAAATCAGTTACATACAGTGACTTTTTCCAAACTCAGTTTAGTTTATTTAATTTCGAGCTCATGCACTCTATGTACAGTGGAAACTTACATTTTTACATATATTTTTTTAATAAGAAAAAAAGCTTTAGCAATGCAAACTGAATTTCTAGCTACATTAATTTTTGTTCATCATTACTAAGGTCAACTCTCCTTTCAGTCTGTGAAACAGATTGAGAAGATGATTATGTCTTTACAGCTTATGTGATTACTCTGATTTTATCATGATGATTGGTATGAAAAAGTCATACACCGAGACACCTGACCACAGTACAGTTTAAGAGGTTGATACTGTCAAGTCACCTGCGTCCAATTGAACATTATACTTAGAAAAATTTAGATATAGTTGTTGTAAAATTCTGTTAAACTCTGTGACTTATGTGATTAAAATCTTATTATTATTAAGGCAAATATAGATGGAAAACCAGCTTTTATACTTTCAACTTTAAAGCTATGATATACTGCATAAAAATGTGGTGGATAATTATATTTCATTAGTTTACAGTTTGAGTAAAATAGGCTTTTTTTCTTTTTTTGTTTGGGCTATGAAAATACTAATTGTAACTTTGGTTATAAAATGTTGTAAAACAACATGCCTCAGCAAATTTCGTGGTCACATCAAGCTATGTAAAATCTTTGTTGTGATTTTTTCATTTTATGCAGTCAAAAAATTATTAGACCACCAAAAGTGATCAAAAACAATGGATATGCAATCAATTACTGACTCCTGTGTGTATTATGTGACTAAAATAGACAGAAAAGAACACGTGGAATGCCTAAAAACACTGTTTTTGTCAATACGATGCCATAGATATTGATGTAAGAACTTATGTGATTTAGGTTATTATCAAGAAAACCATGAAAAATGGACAGATATCAGCTCTTAGATTAAACTCTTATGAACTATTTTTGTCGTTATCATTATATTTGTCCGAACAAATGTAATTTTAGTTGTACCAGGCATTAAAATGAACAAGAAATTGAAGAAAGCATAGGTTGGTTTAATACTTTTTTCCACGACTGTATGGTTGAGTGTTTGAAGATACTGGCTGAATTAAAAAAAAAAAAAAAAAAATCAGAAATCAGTTACAATTTTCAACTATCTAGACAGCTCATAAGGTCATTTCTTGATACCAGAACATTAATGCATAATTACGGTCCACTCAATTTGTATTTGGATTCACTCTTGACCTGTTAAATGGCAACACTCTGTGCTGGAAGTGAATTTATTGTCAAAAGACTCTGAACCCTAGAGGCCAAGTCTGTCCTGCTGGGGAAGAATTGACCTGTCGCAGTGCCTCATACTGAGGAGATCAGCCATGAAATTGGCTCAAGGCGAGGTGAGGGTGTAGTCTTTAAATACTGCTTCAGCCAGATAATACCCAAGTAATGCATGGTTCTCCCATTGGCAAGGAAAACCTTAGCAACGCTCTTGGGTTTTCCTCTTTTCCTATCACCAGGACAACTGTGCAGGGTGGTTGTTCTGTCCCCACAGGGAGCCCTTGTGCATTACATTGATGAGCTGGAAAATCTTAATATAGAATTTAACACTGCACACATTTTAGGGTAATTAGTTCTTCTCTTGCTGCATGTTCCATATAACACCCTCTGGCTCAGTCAAAGTAAAACTGAAGTGAAGACAAATTCAACAACTCACCTCGTCTTTAATAACCAGACAACTGAGGAATATACTGGCTGTGGGATGCCAGTAGTGTTTTCAATACTAAATGAGTGTAAATATCTGCATTTTGATGTCTCTTTTAAATCCATCAACAGTGGAGTCTAAGCAAGATGAATGCACTGAAAAACCCTGGAAAACCCTAGTCTGGCCAGCCATCCTACTCAGTGAAAAATCCATCTGGAATCATGGGGCTTGAATCCAAATATGCAGACAGGACTAACAGACGCCGAGTAAACCAATCACAAATATGACAGACATGAAGCTTTTGTCAGAGGAACTTGAGAATACAGGGTGTAATCTGTAATTCAAACCTTATTTTTGAATCGAACAACCAATGCTTGCAGATTTGTGGACTTGGAACTTTGACTCAACAAAAATAAATCGGTGCGTAGGGATAGGAATCAAGAACCGGTTCGTTTTGAGAACCGGTTCCCAGTAGTTCAATTCCTTGGAATTGTTTGTCTGCCTGCTTAATCATTCTGCTTATCGATTCCACTCTCATTGCGCATGTGTGATGACATCACACGCACGCTGCATTGTTTTGGTTCAGAATGTAGTCGCCATGGCGTCCAAACAGAAACTCTGCAAAGTCTGTGTCTATATTTCAGGTGTAGTTGACACCATGTCCATTTGTTCACAGGAGGAAATCCAACAACATGACAAAAATATTTGCCCACAGCATCACATTCACCCACATGAATGCCACGTATTTGATAGGATACTGAGCCACATTTGTGCACAACAGCCCTCCGGTACTGGTGTACTATCACATTACACCTGTCCACGGCTCCGCGCCACAGCTCAGCACCACGTGTACCGGTCCATGGCCCCACGCCACCGGATCCGCATCACCAGTACAGGTCCACAGCCCAGCTCCACCAGTACCGTGGTGGTTCCAATGTAATTAATAGGAAATAGGAGCAGGAACAGTAAGTAAATCACACTATGTATCAGTATATTAGTCAGATCCACTATAAACTCTGATCTACCACAGCTCCAACAAGTACTTCAACATTTATTTTACTGACACAGAACCAGAACCAGACCTGGTGTCATCTGTTATTATTATTTGTGCATACTATATGTTATATTTTCTGTGTAGAGATGGAAATATAAAAGACAGTTAATGCAAACAAACCTATTTGTACTCTTATTCCCTCACCCAATGAGAATCAATAAGGAATCGGATCAATAAGCAGAATCAATAATGGAATCAGAGTCATTAAATTCTTATCAATTCCCATCCCTATTAGTGCAAATGTTGCATTGTGAAACACCCGTCCCCAAACTTGTGATTAGTCCGGTATAAAATAGATCATGTATATTTCACAGTGAATGGCCCAATTCTAGACTGCTTTTTCAGTTTTGAATACACTGAGAAAACCAGATGGCTGACCAGGCTAAGAAACCCTCCCTTGTGTTTTCAGAAACCCCTGGACCCTGTTCAGACCTTATATTAACATCCATCCTGAGGTTTCTGAACACAAGTGGCCAGTTGTGCATGCACATTTTCACATTCCAGAGCTGAACAGATCTGAAATTCTTTCTCAATATGAATCAGAATCAGCTTTATTGGCCAACTACAGTCACAGCAAAAATTAGTAGACCACTGTATGTTTTCTTCAATTTCTTTTTCATTTTAATGCCTGGTAAAACTAAAGGTACATCTGTTTGAATAAATATGATAACAACATAAATTGCTCATAAGAGTTTATTTCAGAACTGATATCTATCCATTTTCCAAGGTTTTCTTGATAATAACCAAAATCACATAAGTTCTTACATCAATAGCTATGACACTGTACTGACAAAAACAGTCCTTTAAGGCATTTCAGGTTTACTTACAATTTCAACATAAACACAAACAGACAAACATAAATCTAATAAGATCAAAAATCTGACAAGAGAAGGACAACAAGGGGTTGAGAATAGTATGAGATAAATCTAAATAACTGTGTAGATGTGTACAGAGATAGGTCTATTAAAATATGTTTATATACATATATATATATATATATATATATATGTTTATATGTTTATATATATGTATATATTCCCCTGGAGGAAGTGTCTGGGGAGAGGAAAGTCTGGGCATCCCTGCTTAGGCTGTTGCCCCG
>JAPTGZ010000018.1:42799501-42819991 GCA_029814645.1 Fowleria isostigma
ACAAAAACAGTGCTTTTAGACATTCCATGCTTTCTTTTCTGTCTGTTTTAGTCACATGATACACACAGGAGTTAGTAATTAATTGCGTTGTTTTTGATGATTTTTGATGGTCTAATAAGTTTTTCCGTGACTGTATTTGCCTCTAACTCTGGTGATTGAAATAGATTATATCAACCTGGCAGTCTGAGCTGTATAAAATACCATACAGTTATAAATGTGTATCTGAATGCCACTCAAAAATATCCTAGAACAAAATCTTTTATTCATCTGTAGTAAATGGTATACCTAGAGTGACTGTCAGATGACCCAAGAAGTTAACGCGCCATATCATCTGAACATGCATTCTTGTATCTCCGACAAGATAAAAAGAACCACAGTTGTATTAGACAGCTTTGTATTTCTTGTCATTAATATGTAATGTCTATTTTTGCTCCAGTTTAGGATATGTTGTCGTTGCTCAGCAGCTCTGCTGTGGAGCGGAGGATAATAGAGAATGCTGTACGTGTCCGCACTGTGCAATAATGAAAAACACCCCATGCTGTGAGAGGAAATAGGAGATTTCATAATCCGTCTGAGGCTTTGGCCCCAGTCACTGGTCTATGGAGAGAGTCTCATTAAACTTCTCATTAGTGACACACTGGGCTTCGGTAATGACTGAATATATATACAAATCACCTCACACATGAAAGGAGGGACCACAACATCGGACCCCACCTGAATCCTTGTGCTGCCAAGTCCACCGATAAGAACATTTGTATTTGGAAAACTGCACAGTATTATACATCTGTTTACAGTCGGGAAAAGGCTTGAAAAAAAAAAAAAAGTCCCAACATGTAACTTCAGTCAGACTGCATATGCTGTATATCACCTATACATGCAGAGAGGGGGGGGGGGGGGGTCTGAGGACCTCCCCCTATCTAAAGTTTTGGCATTCATTCATTCATCCATTCATTTTCTGAACTGCTTATTCAGGAATACTGGCGCTGATCCAGTCAGAGTACACTTTACACATGTCACCACTTCATTGCAATGCAGCATTTAGTCATTTTATATTAGTGATCTGTAATGTAAAGAAACACTGCAGATTATATTTACAATCAGTTGTGTGAAACATACACATTTTTTCCAGGTTGTTAAACGTGACATGTCTGCTGCTCCACTTCTTTTTTTTTTTAACAATTAAATAACACAAAAGAAGCTGTTTTATTTTCACCTGCAATTTCTATAATTAATTTTCAGTGTCAAATATATGGTCCCACTGATGAGATCCACTGTATCTTACCTATGTAAGCGCAACTCAAGGGATGTGTTTCTGCTGCTGAATCTTGAATGGATGTTCCCAGCAGAGCAAGTACATTACACTTACTGAAACACTGCACTGAGTTTTACCATTTTCAGCTAGTTCTTTTTTTACTTCATAATATCTACTGCATTTCTGCAACAAATACACAGTTTTTAAACCACCTCACCTTCTAGTCTAACATCAATAACCTTATGTCAAATAATGTTTAATAGAGTAACTTTTTACTCACTATTAATGTTAATTCAACACCCAGAAACTCATTTTAGACATGCTGAGATGACATTAGCAGTGTTAATTTGTCAAATATTTTACATTTTTCTGTTGGGTCCTGACTATGGAATTAACTCTAAAAGCATGTAACACCAAGCAGCTACTGTCATTTGCACTAATTTAACCCAAAAAGACCCAGCACTACTTTTTTGTCAGTTCCCAGATGAAATTTTCCTCTATACCTAACCTTTTTAAAATGATCTATCACAATCTGTTATAAATGTATCCTCTGTAATTTGCATTTTATTGCTAAAAATCGGGTATTTTTCGATATTTAATTTACTGCTCATAAAAATGTTCATGAAAAGCTCAGAATAAAGTTGAGGACTATTATATCAAAAACAGACAAACTGCAGAAAAATGATTTTCTCATTAAAATATGTTATTAACTGAACATAAATCAAGCATTTCCATCCCTATCACCGATTAAATTCCATGGGTTTTTACTGGTGAATCAATGTAGAAGATGATGGTGTTTCCGTATTCAGAGCCTCTAAACACCCAAATGGGTCATATCTGATGACCATGAAAAGACGAAAAACTTTATTTAACACCAATTATTTACATGTATTGATAGGATATGATAATTGATCAATAGGTATTAAACAGTTTAGATCAGTAGATGCTTTTGGTCAGTGATGAATGTTTGGATATTTATGAGTTAACATATTTTTACATGCATCATATTTTCCTTTTATTAATCATTTTGGATTTTTCAAAGAAAGAAGAAAAAGGCCATTATATGAGGCCACTGGTAAAATGCCTGATGCTATTAATCAAACTGTAAAATAAGTTGAAGTATGATGTTTTAAAATCTTGTTTGACATCTCAAAATCACAAATCAAATAAAATTTTATTTATATAACAAAAGTTAACTCATGACACTACATTTTGGGCCAGATTTACTAAGATCCCATTTTGCTTTTGTGTGTGCCATCTAGAATTTTGGGTGAAGAGTTGGACTATATTTTGCGGGTGATTTTTTAAGATTTTCTGTGCTAGAGACTGCCCTATTTAAATGAGGATTTTGCGTGTGTTTTCATGAGCAGCGCTGTGCAATGAAAACAGTACACTGGAACCAGGATACACCAGCACTAATGGAAACAGTCCGCTATACTGATCCAGATGCAAGGAAATAGAAAGTTGCCAGGAGTTTTGTCATTACACGTGTTGCGTTGGAGCCGTCCATAAGAATTGTTTGATTCATCTACCTACAGGCCAACCCCATCACATATCACCCCACTATTTTGCACATTTGAAAGACACAACCCTTATTGCACACTGATAGTAAATCAGGTTGTACCTTTTTTGCGTGTAAAATGAGTTTTGCACACGTTTTAATACACACAAACCTTTAGTAAATCTGGTCCTTAGTGTTAGTCAAGACCAAACTCTTAATAAGCCAATTCACAGACACCCAACGGAGTCCTCCAGGAGCAAATGATTGGTGACAGTTGTGAGAAAAAATGTCCTTTTAAGTGAATGTCTCTGCACAGGCCTGATATAATCCATTCAACTTAATACAGTTACAGACTCTGGGGTAAAGTTAACAAGTACAGATGTGATCAGCATCTCTAGGGTCAATTATTAATCAAATTAAAGGACCACTTCATCCACATGTAATTTCCGCTGTTCATTTAATATGAATGCTTAAAAGGCTAGTAGGGATCGTACTTATAATTTCAGACCATTTCAATGTAATGACTGGCATGTGTTGTGATTATATGTTTTGAAGAGGTGCTACAATAGTGTGGGTGAAAGCTACGTATAAGAATTCTCTGGCATGCAATCATATTTTTTAACTAACAGCTGCTCATACAGATCTTCAGAACTGACAAGAACATAGTTAATAATAGACATAATGAAATATGTACATGTGTGAAGGACAAACTGAATCCAGAATGTCAAGCATTATAAATTTAGTCTGTTAAATATACATCGTTTCATATTATGACACAAAGATGCACAGTGTTTCTGGTTTCGACAGACCCCAGTAAGCTGCTTTCATTTCCAGCAGCAGTGACAGCAAGACAGATGATAAAGTCTACCCTTGTTTTACCTCTGAAAGGGTGACAGACTCTGATAATAAAATAAAGCCATCACACTCTGAAATGACGTGAGCAGGATAAGGAGGACTCTGGCTGTGTGCGTGTCCACCGTTGTGTTTCTCTGTTTATGCACATGTTTGCACCGTCTGCATGCCTGCTTGGTTCTGCAAATGAAACTTTGTATGAACACTCTGATCAGTGCACCCCTTGGCTGGAGTGGAGCCTGGCTATGAATATCAATTCTACATTCATTGCCAGTTGCTCCCCCTGACACCCCACCTGACACAAAAGCGAATCAGCTTTCTGTTTGTGTCAGCATTTACCAAGAAACACTGCGCGGCTCCTACTAGGAAGACTCCTTCACCAAGCATCCTTACCTCAAGGGCATCAACAGACAGTTCTATGAGTAGTGAACACCATACATTTGTGCAGGAGTTGTCAGAAATATGGAAGACAATTTGAAACTTTGAGTTATTAAAGTTTAACAGCTATAAACACAAACTAATAGGAAACTATATGAGCTTAAAATTACACAGTCTACCCAAAAGCAAACAGTACAGGATCATAATTCGGTTCTGCCCTTGTACAAACACACACAGGCAAAGACACAACTACACAAACTCAAATGGCATTATTTCAAGGACATTATGTGATCAGTCCTGTTCGTTGGTCTGTCTGTCTGCAGGATTACACAAAAAGTATGGCACATTGGAAGAGAGGTAGGGCATGTGCCAAGGATGTTCCCTTTAAATTGTGGAGCAAAGATATAAAAGTGATAGAAGGCGGAACTGTTTTTCTTTTCTATTACAGTCAGAGTAAGATTCAGAATGATATAAAATGAAAACCAAAGTAGTAGGGAGACTAACTACTACTAGTAGTAGTTAGTAGGGATACTACTAGTAGGGGGGGGTGACTTTATTGTCAATGTACAGGTATCTTAAAGTTGTAATTCTGTGATGGCCACTAGGGTCAGCTCCAAAAAGTCCTGACTTCCATCGACCTATACACTAATGCCCCTTTTCCTCTGCACCTTACCAGCTCGGCCTGGCCCAGCTCAGCTCTACTCAGTTTGGTACAGTTACTTGTTCACTGCTTTGGGATCACCTCGGCCCGACTGAGGTGGGCATGGTTAGCAAAGTGAAAACTAGAAACCTACGTTTTGGTATAGTAAACAGTCATGACAATGGATGACATGGAGGTTCTGCTGTACTTGTTGCTCAGTCTGTAGCTTTTTTGTCACAGAAAAAGTGGAACGATAGAGCCATAATGTGACACAAGTGGAGATACAAATCACGGCCAAAAAGGAAAGTGAAAGTTATGAAAGCCAATGTGGAAGTACAAAGCTAAACACTAGTAGATAAGTGCCGATAAGAGACGACATCTGATGGTAAGATAATGTCTACAGATGTGTCATTGAATTTTGTGGTCTCCGCAGACTGGGCCATGAGTAAAATAATAGAGGAAAATATAGAGGCTATGTGTAGATCTCTGTTTTTACTCTCGTTGGTGTATAATGTTTGCATTATGCCTTGTGTACGTGTGATGACTTTCCCTCTGCTCTAATCTCTGTACTAACTCAGCCCAGTTGGAACCGCAATGGAGCTGGTACAAAAAAAAGTACTTGCACCAGGTATGATGTGCAGTGGAAAAGCGCGAAAGCCGTGCTGAGCCGGCCCGAGTTGAGTCGTGCTAGAAGCTGAAAGGGTGCAGTGGAAAAGGGGCATAGGTAACTTTAAAAACGCACAATGAAATTCATGACTGTTTTACTTTTAATTCATGGACTACATTTCAAAGTATATTTATTCAGGGTTCCTACAGGTTTCTACAAATTAAATTCAAGTCTTTTTAAGAACTTTATAAGACTACTTAGAACAGAAATTAATGCCCATTTTTCATCAAATTTCGCGACCATACTGGCCAAAATCCGTGACTGCTAGAATTTAGGAAAATGTGTTTATTTACTTCAATGCCTTGATTCTGACCTTTCTGAGTCATTTTTTTTTACTGGGGGCTGCAAAGTTAGTGATAATTGGGTCCTAATTTCAATATAAATTGTTGGGTGGAACCAGACAGACTAACATTACTTTCTTTTTCATTTACTTTTCTTAGACATTTCTCAGACACATTTAAACATAATATAGCAAACAATTTTATGGCAACATAACTTAAGACCTACCATTAGAAAAAAATTTTTCTTTAAGACCCTGGTTATTGTTCTTAATGCACGCATTCTGGGAGACATACACACTATAGAAAGACTATAAATCAAATAAATAGTTTATTCAATCAGGTTGTACAAATTTCACAGCACCAGTCATTCTTACAAAGCTAGGTCAGGGTTTTTACAGGGAGGGTGACATGTATACAAAGCTGATACACTCTTGGTTAACAATTTAGCCCATCCCGGTATTTCATTCCCCTACCCTGTTTGTACACTTGTGAGTACACCTTTCATAAACTGATCTGTGTTTGAGAAAAAGCACAGTCAGGCAGAACAACAGTATATTGTTTGTCTGAGAAGCTGTTTGGAGTGTCTCAGTACATCTTATGGCAATTCTAGCTAATTTTTAAATGTATGTTTTTAAAGTTTCTTAGTATATTTACTTTCTCTCTAAAATATACTATGTCAGTAATACATTTATTTAATGCTCATCATTTTATTTGGAATCTCTAGTAACTTATGTGGTGGTCCATGTATAGGTTCTTTCTCTTCATCAACTCAAATGGAAGTTTTGACGTCTGCTGTGCGAGGCTTTGATTGACAGGTCTCTACAACAGCTCAGTAACCTGCAGCATATTAATTCATTTAACAAAATGTATGTTTCCTGATTATAATACTATGAGATGACTTTGTTTTGCAGTGTTTGATATAGTTTTCCATTTCACTAAGTCAGTAAAGTGGCGGTTAGCATTAGCTCACCTCTGAGGTCTCAGGCTCCCATAGCTCCACCTCTTATGCCCAAATATGGACATTTCTGGCTCCAAAAAGCCAACATGGCAACAGTAAAAATGCCAATTACTGGCATAAAAACAGCAACTCAGAAACCAATGTCTGATGTCACGGTTCCTCTGTCCACTAATTATATACAGTATATGGTCCTAATTTGTGGTTTGTTTGTGGAACAAAAAAAACAGCGGACTCTTGGCCTTGGTGGAGGTCTGGACTCTATGAGTGCACCTCTAGTTTGTATAAGATTTAGATCAAGATGGAATTTGTAGGGGGTGATTGCAAAAAAATGAACTCTAGCCTTTAACAGAGGCAGACAGAAGGTCACCAAAAGGGACTTGGCAAACATATTAACAATAAGATTAGGCACATTCAGGTCCTGTCTTCTAAATGAGGTGGTGATAGGGAACATTTTAGTATGATTTGGGATATGAGGATCCCTGTAAACACAGTCAATGTCAGCAATGTTATACAATAAGTAGCCAAAGGTTATGAATTTCCCTTGAAAGTTATAAAGTAATAACTCAGAGACTCTATACCCTGAACCAGGACAGTTTGATTTTATTGCCTCACACTCTCTCAACTTCAGGGCATTTGATACACTACATCTATTCTTACCTTTCACAATAAAACGCCTAGCTTTATGTAGTACATACTGCAAGACTCAACGTAAATTCAGTCAGAACATGTTGCTGAGAGGCAACACATAAAATAGATTACACTATTGCTATGAAGCAAACTCACTTGTCTAGCAGAGACATTGCAAGTTCAGCATCAAACTTCATTTCTTTACTTGCCAAGAGCTGTCGCCAGTGGTGGAAAGGAACACCAATATTAATTATTGTTTTGCTTCAAACGCCTCTTTTCCACCAGATGTTGCCAGGAGCAGGTGGTGGTGCTGGTGATAACAGACATTTGGCAAGAGTTTCAGCCATCATTAAATTTACCATCCCTTCACATGATTAACAAGAGGCTCAAACATACCTTTTGGGCAGTACTACCACGACTAATTCTCATGATGGACTGCCAGCAGACTGCAGACCACTACAGTGATTCTCTACACCCCTTGAGGATAGATACTTGGTTGTATTAGGACAGACAGTGCAAGGCTTAACTGCTTACCATCAATAGGTATATACTATATGGACTAAAGTATTGAGACACATTGAATTATGGTGTTTCCTTTCTAACAAAGCAAATAGGCTAAAGAAAAATAATGACAAATGGTATGATGTGATTTTATATTCTCAGAAATATGTGTTTTATTTTACATTTAACATTCTTCTTGTGTTATCTTTATTACCGTTTCTTATTTTAATGGGTCAGTTTGACCCATGTCTTAAATGAGCTGTAAAATACAATAAAAACAATTATCTTTCATCCAATTTATTTCTCATCTCTTAATTACCTTGTTATTCTTCCTTATCCATGAAAATATTGCCTGTAATATTTTTGATGTGGGCCTCTTGGCCTTTCATTAGTCAGTATACCTCTGGATGTGACCTCTGACAGTCACCAACTCTAGACTGAATTGACCTCACATATCTGGACATGCCCATCTTTGCTTGTTTAGTTTTTGTGCTGGTATACTGGATAACAAGGTTAAATGAGAATCCCCTAAAGCTCACATGATTGTTAGAGGAGCTGGCTGTCACTGTGTTGGCTGACAGTGTACTTATGATTTCAGTTTTGGCTCTAATTATTGTTTTATAATCTTATTTTTATAACTGGGTTGAAACAGACCCTAACAACATAATGGTCATAATTTAAAACAGAGCATTTTATAATTTAGTAAAAAAAAAAAAAGTATTATTTTGTTAAAATAGAGGTTCCTGTCAAAGTCAAGAAGTCTTGATGCAATAAACAAATTTTGTGTGGTTGTTTGATGCATTTAAAACCTAAAATGGGTTGTACCAACCCTAACACACGGACAGTTAAGATTAATTTGTTGTATAATTGTATAATTTTTTCAAACTTTGCCTCTAGATTTTAGAAATATTTATTATGTTCTGAAAATAAATTATCATTTTAAATCAAAAGCAAGCACCCACTCAGGAAGAAAAATACACTCAGGAATATTGATTTATTATGACAATCAGTGCTACAAACCATATGTGAAATGTATCTTAATAGTTTGGTCTATATAGGTGTTGTTGTATGTTTCCCACAGATTAAAACTATTGTTCCTTTGAATTCTTCAAACAGATGAATTGCACAGTTAACTGTGCATTTTTTTGTTTGTTTTGACTGCTGCAGCTTGTTATTACAAACCAATCAAGGAATATATTAATCACTTGTGTAAACACAACCCGGTATTCTCATCAGCAATTTTGTGCTAGTTACTGAAAAAAGTAACTAGTTATTGTTACTAGTTACTTCATTCAAAAAGTAACTGAGTTATTTTGTTGATTACTTACACCAAAAAGTAATGCGTTAACATTAGAAGTAACTTTTGCATTACTTTTTTAAAAAAGCATTCTTAAAAATACACTCATTGGTGTCCATAAGCTTAGCTTCCATTTGTGAATACTTCTTATCCAAGTAGTTGTAAATGTTTTTCGTCCATTTGCCATGTGCCACTTGGACATGTTATTAAACCAATGAGTTCCTGAAAGCGGGTGATTCCACAGTAGAAACAGACTGCATGTTCTCACCAATAAAACGTGTGGTGGATTTGTTGATCTATCCCTGGCTAACAGTACCGTTAATCTAACCGCTGTTGTTTGGGTGGTGGTGTTTGCCTCATTTCCCATGTCCACAGGTGTTGGTTAGCCTCAGCTAACTTCGTAGATGTGTTGCTGTTTGACGCAGTAGACAGGGGCTTTGATCCAGAAACACTTGACTAGAATGTTCATCTCTTTGTGCTTGACTAATGTGAAATAGTGAGCATATTTCCACATTGAAAAACTAGTCTTGCTTTCACTTTGACTTGCCATGACTGCACAGTCCTAAAAAAACATCAACACCCACAGTGCATCCAGTGCATCACTGCTGTAAACAGGAAGTAGCACACTGCTTCTTCTTTGTCTTTATTTTCAGCAGGCTAGACATCTTGCGCACCTAAATTGATCAATTTAGCTAGTAACACATAAAGCACCATACATTAACGGTAACAGAGTTACTTAATTTAAAGAGTAACACATTGTAGTATTAGTTGCTGACAAAAGTAACAGCATTACAGTAATGGCGTTACAGTAACGCGTTACTACCCAACACTGCTCGTCAGCTATACATACTTCACTACTGAGCAAATTTCTTGACAACCATAGCCTCAGCCTTGCCATACTTAAGAATTAGATGGACATGGATGGTGGGGAAAATTCTTAATATCTTGCTGTTCATTAATACCATCCTATTTGCTGTCTAGCTGACATGCTGCTTCTACAGTTCAATGGAAAATACAGAGGTTGGTGCTTAATTTATGTAATAAAATGTAACTAATCTCACAGTAGGCAATGTGGTCAATATTATACTGAGGACCAGTTTGTCATTACATTGTAAACACAATTACTTTCATTCATTAATAATTTTCAGTATACCTACTATGCTGGTTAATCATATCTACTGTCATTTTCTTTGCACCCCTAGGCTGAGAAAGTACACAGGTGATGATCCAGGCAGAGAGATGAGAATAATACAAAAAAGAGTGTGCAGTAATAGCAGCAAGAAGACAGCAGTGGCACAGAGACCCCATTGCTCACTCTATGCTCTCATTATCTGCTGTGACTCCAGGTCTTCAATATTAGCCAACAATAAACCCACTGCAGGACCATCTGCTCTGCCAGCACTGTTATTTGAAGACAGTAAGACAGCCACAAAGGAAAGAGAAAATATATACAGTGCCATTTGTTTAAATAATAAAGAAGATGGGGAGGTCGAGCATTTTAAGTTGATAAAGCAAATAGCTCAGGTAAGTCTGTGAAGCTCCTCCTAAAAATCTCACATGTTGTTCAGATGCTCATGCCCACACATCAGCTGACATTTCAAAACTGAAGACAAAATCCTTATGGACATGTGAAAAGCCTGACTTCAACACAAGAAAGTGAGAGCTCCTTCTAAACCCTGACAACCAAACCAGGTTTCTACAGAGTCGGTACCTCGAATTATGTACTGTGCACCGAGTCAGGCTAAGAATAGAATAGATGCTTGAAAACACAAATCACTCTAGACAACAATGTCAAGGCAATTCAGCCAATACTGAACTCAGGTGTGCAAAGCCCAGATCATTTTCTGTGGTCACTAACAGTTATGCAACTCATTCGTAACTAGCTTTTGCAGAGGAAAAAAAAACAAAAACACAAAAATGAAAGAACAGGGAGATGTTTGTAGCAAATTCATCAATCAGTCAATTAATCAATCAATCAGTTAATCGGATTTTGTTTATATAGGGCAAAATCATAACAAGAGTTATCTAACCAAAATTTTTCTCGTTGGCACCAAATCCACCCTATCTAATATAAACAGCTTCTCCATTCAGACTGACCACTCCCCAGTTTCTTCCTCCCCCCAGGTTAAGAGTCTTGGTGTCATCTTTGACAGCACTCGCTCATTTCAGTCACACATTAACAATATCACCCAGTCAGCCTATTTCCACCTTTGCAATATCTCCCGTCTCTGTCCATCCCTCTCACCCAACAATACTGCAACTCTGGTCCATAGCCTGGTCACATCCCATTTAGTCTACTGTAACTCCCTCCTATTTGGTTTACCAGACAAATCCATCCATAAACTGTGGTTCAAAACTGCTGCACGTATCATCACCAGAACCCCCTCCACGAGTCACATCACACCTGTCCTCAAACAATTCCACTGGCTTCCTGACAAATTCCGCATTTCATGTAAAATCCTCCCTCTCACCTTCAAGGATATAAACCACCTGGTCCCTCAGTACCTCATCAATCTCATCCACAGACACATTCCCACTCATAGTCTTTGGTCATCCTCATCTATTCAACTCACTGTCCTACCTGCCCACTTGACCACCATGGGGTCCAGGGCCTTCAGCTGCTCAGCCCCCCACCTCTGGAATGCCCTCCCAGATCACATCAAAAACTCAGACTCTGTCACCACCTTCAAGTCACAGCTAAAAATATATTTATTCAGACAAGCCTACTCAGATCCAGAGACCCAATTTTATCTGATGCCATTTTTAACTGTTTTTTTTTATATTTATGCGTCTCATTGTATTGTTTATTATTTTAACAATGCTGTATGGTGATCTTGAGTGTCCTGAAAGGTGCCTATAAATAAAATGTATTAATATCTCATAACACTTTACATATAGAGCACCTCTCAGGCCCATTTACAGAAACCAACCCAAATTCATGCATTTGTAAACACATCGGTCACATATCTTTCCAGATGTTTTCTGTTACGGCCTTTTGTCTTTCCCTTTCTTATGTATCTCTTATATAGAAAATCTTACCTTCTGTCTGATTTCTTCCTCCATCTTCACCGGGGAGCCCAGCTCAGCTACCTGTTTAACCCCTTCACTGGCCAGGCCACCATATTCCCACAGAACATAGTTCTTAGAGTGGGACGCACCAATGATGGCTGACCAATGGTTGGCACGACCTGTCAGACAGTAAAATATTGTAATGATTGTCCAGTCCCATGCATTTCTCAAAATGTGCACCATACAATTTACAAATAATTGTACTTCCAAAGAAGAAATAAAAAGAAGCAGTACTCAATCTGCTCATTGGCCGTTGGGTTTTCTATCAAACCAAACCCTTAGTGTAATCATCGGTGACAAGTTCAGTGAAGTGTTTCAGTAAAAAGATGTAGTAACCCATTTAGCTTATAAATCTCATTATAATTCCTACACTGTCTCTCTATACCTTTCTTTCATAAGAAAAGGATGTGAACACCCAGGTGACACATAAAAAAGGAAAGGCAAAATCTACATGGTGTGTAACTGTAGGTATGGAGAAGCAGAGATAGTATCTGTGACAATCCAGCAGCGGTAAAGGCAAGCTTTAACACAATTAATTTAGAGGGTTAAGCCTTGATTTAAGTCATTGTTGTAGACAGCATGTAGGAAAAATTTAATTAATCTCAAGTACATCTGTTCCTAAAGAACTGGTGGGGTCCCTCTCAATAGACATACAGGTGATTTTAGTCTTATATCAAAGAGAACTAGTAATGTAATTATATATATCTGCCTCACTTGAGCTTTCTGTGGTTTCTGGTTGTGTGTTATTCTTTTATTGCTTTCTTGTATTTCATTATTTTCATACAAGGAAATTGCATCCAGCTGGACCTGAATAAAACAACAATGAGCTTTAACTCCTGAGTCATTTATAATTTATGTTCAAGGCCAGGCAAAATTTCTGCTTTCACTTTTCATGATAGAACATTCAGCTTCTGTCAGCAGCTATTCGTGTAACAAAAAAGTAACTGCTGGAAATTGTTTTAAGTGGACAACTGCAGCACCTCTCACCACCTATTTAGTCAAGGTGAGGTTCACCCAAACAGGTCCTAGGTCTGAATTTCCACTTCCCGTTCTAAATAGAGACCTTACGCTGCAGTTCTGTAAGTCACCTTTCTATGGGAGAATGCTTGGAGGTATAGTTAGATGGATAATCTGTGCTGACAGAACTATGGTTTTATCAGTGACTGGACTCCACAGCTAATTGCTTCATATGACACAGAGAAAAGGCTGCTGTGACCAACACATGCAAATCTACACAATTAGTGCAATTAGCTCACCACCAGAACCTTACAAGTCATTTCTGATTTTAATGATTACCTTTAAAGCCTTACAGACATGGCCTCCCCACATTTTCAACAGCTTCTTTTAACATCCTCCGTGGTTACTATTCTGGTGTCCTTATCTGAATTTGAAACAACCTACCTGAGGAACTTGGACTCGCAGAACAGAGCACATCTTTTGCCCCAAGCTTTCCTAAAGTCCTGACCCTGGCAGACGGGGAGTCACTGCCAGTGACTAAACAGCTTCAGCAAAATGACTCAGGCTTTATGACCTTCAAGGGGACTTCGGCATATGTTTGAGGCAGTAATACTGTTTGTTTTCTGAAGTAAAGATTCTAAGCCAGGCTCTCTATTTTAAGTTTTGGTAGCACATTTAACATTGGTGTTGCAAGTATCAACATTTATACATAGAGAGAGACAGAATCAGAATAGGCTTTATTGTCATTGCACATGTTTCAGAGCAACGAAATTTCTTACAGTACACTGTCCAAGAAACATATAAAACATAACATTACATGGGGGATACAGGAGGATGTAATGGCCACATTAAAGAGAAAGGATAAACATGAGGTTCAGGAGGAGATGAAAAAAGGCAACAACACATTGCACAGAAAGGTGCATTGTCTTGTTAAAAAAAAAAAAACACCTCACCATTTAAGCACAGTAAACTAACATTTAAAAACACAATTAAAGACAGGACATGAGCAACATTGTGAAATGAGTAGGAGGACATACGTGTATATGGAAGGGGCACAGTATATTGCATGCAATGAAGGATAATCTGGCACATTTTATAGATCTCAGTTAATTATAGAGGCTGTAACTGTCCCTTTGACCTCTCGCAAGAGGTTAATAGGAATATTGATGATCTACAGTGTATAAATGAAGCATGTATTAATATTTATAGCTGTGATACAAGCATCCAGCAAAGCAAATATTAACACAAACAATATTAGCAGCACTGAAGTATATGTGCAATGGACAGTTCTAATAAAGCGATAAATGTAACTAAGACTGACAATCTGCCTTGAACATTACGGTCATCAAATTAGGTTATATTATATATTATAAAAGGTGTGTTTTTGGTCTGGATATCACTGTAGTATAAGGTTTTGTATTTCTTGCCTTGCGCAAAATGAAATCGACTCTGACAAGTTAGTTTTTATAGTCCATAATAGAATATGAAAATCTGTTATTCTTTCTTTTTCCTCTCTCCCTTCTGTCCTGTAGACATAAAAATCTTGTTGACAACCAGGCCATTCTGCATCCCAGCGTACTCCTCATGTCCAAGAGGGCTCATGGCTTGTGCCGAGTAGCCGCGCATCACTGCATGACTTACAATGGGGACAATCGAGAGAAAGAAAATAGAGCTGTCAAGGTTATCACCAAAAAAAGTCCTGTTGGCCTGTTTTATAGTGAATTGCTGGTCTCAGAATGTGTGTCACCACAGTGGTCTAAGGCTCCTGCACTAAAAGGACATCAGTTAAAAATAAACGAATAAAATGTACCGAAGTGACACGTATCATATAATGGCATCTCTCAAGGAGTAAAAAAACTCAAACATCTTTAATACTTCATGCCATTTTTTTTTCCTTGTAGAAAAGGATGGTACAATCACAAAAGCTGAAGAAAGGTACACTTAAGTCTTTGCTGAGGTGAAAAGTGCAGTGAGCAGTGGGGTCTGAGCAGAGTTGGGGTAGCTGGTGACCCAGGATATGACTTTGTACAAGGAGAAATCCAACAGTAGTGTCCTAAGAGTTGAGATGAAACCGAAACGACACAGCTTGACCTATCCATTTTCAGTCTGATCTATCTATGAGCTGTGTGCATATGTGTGTAAGAGTGAGTCACATACAAACCACTACCTCTGTAAGACCATAAATTAAGGCGCCTTTCGATTTTAGGGTTTATCTTACTCCACTCTAATCAGTATATTGATCTGGCTGGCAACCATCTGATTTAAACAAGAGAGCCGGTGTAATCCTTGAGTCCATTCACATCCTGATAATGTGGCTCAAGGTTATCCACACATCCAAGAATGGTGCTACATATCTGCACCTTCATCACCACCAAGAAGCACAAACCATCAAGAAAGTGCCCACATTTTGGGGTAAACACTTAGGGCCAGATTTACTAAAGGTTTTTGAATATTAAAATGTGTGCAAAACTCATTGCACATGCAAAAAATTGTACAAACTAATTTACTAACAGTGTGCACTAAGGGTTGCATCTTTCAAACATGCAAAATAGTGTGTCTGAGCCAGTTAGTATTTTTGGCACGATGAATATGCAGTATGGAGCATTTACACACAGTTGCGCATGTGCTTATGAGGAGAAAATGTAGATATATTAATTTAGCACACGCAAAGTAATTTATCAAACCTGCACACAATTTTTCTCATAGAAACTGTGTCTATATTTAAGACATCTCAAAAGGACGTGCAAAGAAGGTTTGCGTGCATTTGTGAACCCATTTTTCACCATCCACTCTCCTCACCCTCCTGTGAACATTTTTGGAATGAATGAGGAAACACTCATTAAAACATATCATCTCCAGCCATATCATTTTGGAGCGGTTGGAGAAAGTCTAACACATTATGCACAGAGATCCACGGACTGGCGTGTGTATGAATGAATATAAGGGTGGTGTGTGAGTAGATGACTCAAACAGGGAATGATATGTCAGACCGGGGGAGATAACTGGTCAGAGCAGGGAGAGAGTGCTCCATAAGTATTGTGACGTACCTCTCTCTCTCTCTCTCTTTCTCTCACTGTTTTTCTCTCTTTCTCTCTCTCTGAGGTGTATAAGCCTTACAGACGGCGCCAACACAATACGTGCAATGTTTAAACTCCTGGCAACTTTACATTTTCTCACGTCTGGTTCATTGTAGTGGACTGTTGCCATTATTGCTGGCGTAAGCGTCCAGTGTATGCTCTCTTGTCTCTATCCATGATAGCACATGCAAAATCTTCATTTAAATATGGTGGTCTCCAACATGTTTGCACCTGTAGTCATTTGTGTAGGCACTCTTGATAAATCACCCACAAACCGCGGTTCAACCCCACCACACTCAAAATTCTAGATTACACACGCAAAATAGTATGTGCAAAATGGGATCTTAGTAAATCTGGCCCTGTGTTTGGAAACTGCTGTGCTTGTATGTGTGGCTGAGGTGATCATTTGCTTACGGGGATAGTCTTTGGGATGAATCTTCTCTGACCAGTTCCCGTAGAAGGTGACTCTGTATTTGGCTGTTCCACAGGCACAGCAGTCAAGCAAAGGTTTATCTGTAGCTTCTCCATACAGGGACTCTAGGGTGATGGGGAGGGAAGAATAGTCATTGTTATAAGTGTATATAGTTCCCACCACATAGGAGACAGGTGGTTTATGAAAGACAGAAAGCAAGAGAGGGAGGAAAGGATGTGCAGCAAGGTTCTTTTGATCTGTTACTCAGTGTGTCATTCAATGTCATGCACAGCCAGAGGTCACACTCATTTACAATCACTCACATACCACAGCATATCAGCAGAGGGAAATGCCCCTGCATCAGAATTGAGAATGAAAGAAAATAGAGTAAAAAAAAAAAAAAAAAGGAGACTCTGGTTCGTAAGTAAAATAGACTACCAGCAGGGGATTGAAGGATGGAAAAAATTTAAGGGAAAACTATTTATTTTATGTCAATAAAAGAATCCTACCTCTCTCACACATTCTCTTGGTAAGAGAGCCTTCATCCTGGAAATAAATGATCCTCTTCTGTACAATGCTTGCCCTGCAAAGTGAGAACAAGGAGACACAGAGGCAGTGGAGAAGTTGGTTGGTGGTAGCCTTAACGAAAAATATAGAGTAAAAGGTCACAGCAGAAAAAGCAGAAATCACAAGGGATATTTGGAGATCCTGTGAAGTAGTAGTGTGGAAGATGGAACAAGTGTGCAGTCAATCATGTCGTAACTATCTTCCTGTTTTGTCGGAAGATTCCTAAAAGCAGGTATCAGAGTCCACAGGGAAAATGGCTAAATCAGGCAGCCTTTCAGATCGAGGCATTCAAAGCCCCATGCAAATACCACAAAAAGCAGGTTTCAGCATTAAGATACACCATACATAGAAATGGGTGGTTAAAAAAGATGAAAGAAAACTGAGAGACAAGGTAATTTTTTTTTTTTTTTTTTTTTTTTAACATCCTGAGGCACTCTGTATGAAAATTACACAAGGATGCACAGACACTGCCATGTACAGTGACATTCAGTCATGGAAAAAAAATATTAGACCATCAAAAGTCATCAAAAACAATTGTTATGCAATTAAATACTAACTCCTTTGTTTATCATGTGATTAAAACAAACAGGGAAAAAAAAACATGGAATGTCTAAAAGCACTGTTTTTGTCAGTACAATGCCATATATATTGATGTAAGAACTTATGCGATTTTGGTCATTATCAAGAAAACCATGGAAAATGGATAGGTATCAGCTCTGAAATTAAACTACTCTGAGCTATTTATGTTGTTATCATTATATTTGTCCAAACAAATGTACCTTTAGTTGTACCAGAGCATTAAAATGAACAAAAAATTGAAGAAAACATATGGCAGTCTAATAATTTTTTTACGCGACTGTATATAATGGGTTGATAAGGGCGAACTGACAGGCCGACGGTAATATTTCCTCAAATTCAAGGTTTGGCAGGAGGGAGTTTTGTCTAGATTGAGCTGTCTGAGAAACTTGTCCCACCGAGTGGTGGAGAACACAGGTTTGAGAGGGGCCTTGACATGTAAATCAGCCACAAACAAACCTTTTCAGAGGCCAACAGACTTGAGAAAACAACAACAGAGAACAAGCCTTTAGGCACCTCACTTCCTCACAAACACTAGCCTTTTACAACAGCCATGGCTGCAGAAAGGTTCCCATGGAGATAAAACTCAACAATGAGGTCCTGGGTTAATATCTTATCCAGGTGGGCCCGGTCCAGCTGGACTGTTAGGATACTATTTATTCTAGAGTATCAAATTGAGCTTGGTTGTGCCGTGGTCTTTTAGGCTAAGCTGATCCCAGAAGACTCCCACTGAGAAGAAACACACTACTGTACGATAACAAGACTACGGAGGCACAGATCGTGTGTTTTCACAGGTTGATTACAACATTTTGAAGCAGAAAAAAACACTTTCTTCAAATGCATGTTTGAAAATGACTACTTTCACTTACAGCTTTGTGACTGCTGTACTGAACCCCTAAGTGGCCTGAATAAATCTGAATTGCTGAACATCAAGCTCAAAGTAATTAATCAATAAATCTGATCTGAACATCACCATTAAAAATTAAGACAGGAGCAATTTTTATCTGTTTAAGTACATATTAGTTCCGCTTCAGAGCTAATATAGGAACATGACAGACATTAGAGTGAAAGAAGACTTCATAAAAATCATACATAATACTAACATAATTGTGTGTGAAACAGGCTCAGAGTATAACCAAGAGACTGATGGAAAAAAAAAAAAAAATTACCCTGGATACAACTTTTGCTGTTATTTGCAATATCACATTTCGTGAGAGAAAATTATATTATTGATACACTATGTGATCAGCTGAAAATAAAAAAATAAAAAAAAATAAAAGAGGGAAGCAATTGTTGCATTTGCTCTTACAATGTTTTTCATTTTAATTTGTCCTTAAATGCAATATTTTGAGTTAAATGCAGCTCCACTACACTCATTAACATATGCGTCAGTGAGCTGATTCAGGATTTGTTTTCATGAGCCTAAAAGCCTCAACTGCCATTCACTACCTGCCCTGCATAACACTCTCACCTGCTGCTATCCACCACAGTATGTCATAAAACCTTTTTTTCATATAAAATCATTATGTTGTCATTATTATGCACCTAATTGGACTGTTTTATACACACGACCCGAGCCTTGCTTTAACAAAGCTTCCTGTCTTCCATATTATGCTGTGTGTTTAAACATGTGCTTTCACATGTTCTGTCATATTTGTTAAACACTGCATTTTCAAGCATCTGGATGCTTCTATGAAACTGGTCCTGAAAACAGGACAGAGGGGGTAAAAATTCAAACCAGAGTAGACTAATGTTATGAAGCAAATTTGAAAGCACTTTGGGTATATTTTAAAAATAAATATTTATGGAGATAAAAAAAAAAAAAATTCTTCACACAAAACACATTTTTCTGTTTTTATATTATTTTCTATACAAAAAATCCATATGTAACATGGTAAAAAGGACATGAAAATTACACTGTACTAGTTTTATGAATATCTTTTTATTCTCTTGCAGGTATATTTTGGGTATCAAACTAATTATGTAAGGTAAAATGTTTCACAAAAAAATGACAGCTGTTGCAAAATTGATTTATTTGTGTTTTAATGGGCAGGTTTCTCGTGTAATGTGAGTACACAATGGGTTAAGCATGAAACCTCAAATTAGAAATGAAAATCCCACATCTTAATTAGAAAAACCACTAGGATCACGAAATTTAACAGTGTCTTTATTTATAGAGATATAGAAGATCATTTAAAGACAAGATTTATTTTCTTGTCTCAAATTCGGTCCTTTTTTGGCCCCAATATTTTATTAAAAATTCATTAATTTTGGGTTGGCTCAGAGTAAGAGTATATATTTTTTGCATTTATCTGAAGTCATTATTAGGCACATCCTAGGGGGGGGAGATATGTCTAAATTTATCTTTTATCATTGGATCTAAAAAAGCTGGCAAAGTGCCAGATACCAAAATAAACCCAGTTTCATTGACTCCTCTATCTTTAAACACACAGTATTTTAGTCTCATTTGAATAATAACTACAGCTATTTTATCTCAACGTATGTATTTGATTAGGATGTGCGTGCGGAGAAAGTGTAATGTCTGGCCTAAGCGGTGTCCTCCTGTGCAGATGAAATGATTCAAGGTGGGCGACACCAGCAGCACGCCTCTAATTGTTCATGCTTTAATTCAATCTCACCCCAATTTCACATTTCTCCCTGAGAGAGGAGCACACTGTGCCTCGGTGCTTGCCCACTTTCCTGGGCTGTCCAGACAATCAAGCAGGGTAATGCTTATTTAACATTCAATTTAAATTCTATCTCACTCTGCCGGATCCACACCACTGCCGATCCCAATCACCCCCAAAAAAGTGCAATCATTTGTAGGTGTGTGTGTGTGTGTGTGTGTGTGTGTGTGTGTGTGTGTGTGTGTGTGTGT